>ML368821.1:0-28782 GCA_005239525.1 Nicotiana knightiana
GAAGATTCAACTGATATAAGAATAGAGTAACAAGATATTGAAAGCTAGAAGAAGGCAGTGTATAGCTTTGTATTGCGTAAATGTGATGTGTTTTACAAATGATTGCTGATACCTAATTTTCCCCTCATATTTTAAAAATAATATATATACTTTCAAAATATTATATTCGCATCATCATTTTGCTTATAAACCTATACAAGCATTTTTTTTATAGTTTTTCATAATTTTTAAAGGCTTTAAATTAATTTCTTCCTGCATTTTATTATATAATATCCAACAATTATCTTTCGAATTATTTTTATGATGATTTAATCATCCAAAATTATTATTTACACCAGCATGTATGTTTTTAAATATTTTACGGCATTTTTCATAAACATTTGCATTTTTAGGTTAATTGCACATTTTTGCAATAATAACCTATATTCATGTATAATTATATTATTTATGCAGAAAAATAACTTTTTATATTTTTATAATGTTAAGTTATTATCCTTAACCATTTTAGTGCACAAATAATATATTTGTTATTTATTAATTACTCTTATCAATTATTTTTGATAAAATGTTGGGTATTTAAAAACTAGCCCCACTTTTAAACCCATTTTCGGACCAAAATAATGGCCCAAAACACCTAATATTCCAGCCCAATAACCCCATTAGCCCAGAACCCGGTTGCGACCCATCCAAATGACCCGACCCAACCCCCTTTGATCAACGACCCATATCTAACCCCTGTTTAATTCCCGCTTTAATTAACCCAATGCCTAACCCTAACCCCATTTCCTCTCATCCGCCACCTAATATCCTCTCAACCTCTTCTCCATCTCTCAAGAACCCTAGCCGCCTCCCCCTAATCTTCTCATAATCCCACCTAATATGGAATTCAATGGCTATTACTTACCATACTCGACCCTCTTCTGGTACTGGCTACTCTCCTTTACTGCTTGCCTAAACATGTCAAGCAGATCTCATCAAAATCGAACCAAAAATGGTTCAAATCCCTGTTTTTAGTGTTATTCCGTCTATATACATCCTATGCTACTATGAGTCCGTATATTTGTTTATATTCTGTTGATTCTTACTTTCCCTTAAACTAGGGTTTACAGAATCGAACCAAAACTGGTTCAAATCTCTGATTTTGAGTGTTATTATGTCTATATTCATCCTATATTCTACTGTGGGTCTGATTTTTATTTATATTTTGTCAATATTTACTTCCCCAAAAAACTAGTGTTTACAAATTTCTTAAATTGATTTTTGGACTATTTGTATATTTACTTTCCTTGTTTGAATCTATTACCGTTTGATTCCTATTATTATATAAACTCCTCTCCCCATTCCCTTCAAAAGAGAACTGGAATCACTGGATTTTCACTAAACAAACTGAGGCTTTACTCTGTGTTGGTTTACCTTCTTGTTCTGTTTTTGGCTCTTGGCCGACTGAAAGCCAAGGCCACCAGATTTCCTACTTTCCGACATTTCTTGGGTGTGAGCACTGCCCTAGGTTCTTGAAACCCTTGGGAACTTTACACATTTGAGATTTTGGGTCCTAATTGCTATTCTTTTTTTGTTTATTGAGCAATAACTGATCAGTTCTTAAACCTTGACAATGTTTATTCCATTATGTTCTAATTAGAATGTCTATGTTCTCTAAAATTGCATGATTTGGTATAATTCCTTAACTTTCTTCATAAGTGATTCTGCTTATAAACTGTTAGCCTAATGATGTATTCGTACCTAACTTAGGCATTCTCGACAGATTAAAGCATGTTTAGCTTAATGTCACTGATAATTTGAGTGTTCTGCCTTGAGGATTTGGCCTAATCATGTTCTCTGTCTAATTCTGAATTTCTAGTGATTAATTGATGTTGTTAGTATGTCCTATTCTATTTAAACCTTCACTCTAAGTGTGTAGTGTGCTCCTATATCTATGTTTCTCACTTATTTTGTTCTTACTCTACCCAGTTCTGTATCCCTAGCAATTAAATGGACCTCTTAGACTGATTTTGGCTAAGCTGTGATTCTGCTTGCCTCATTAGTACAAGTTATAAAGTTTAACCTCTGTGTTTAGAATAATTTGATCCTGTACGCTTTAAACTTGTTGCATTAGTAACAACTATTTGTATTATTAGCCTAATGATCCTTGCCTATTAACTTGGTAATCCCATAAGCTTCAAGCTCCTCGTTTCTTATTAATATGTCACCCTGCCCCAATGTGTTATCTTGAGTCTTGAGTTCATGTTCATTATGTGATCATTTTGTAGTGTCTGCAAATGCTTTTCCAAACCTTATCACTTTATTACTATTTTCGTTGGTTTTTTCCTATTATGAGTTTCTAATTCTTGGTCGGCTGAAAGCCAAGGCCCCTAAAACTTCTCCATTAACCTCCCTAGTGTGAGCACTGCTCGGGGTCCATTTCGAGACTCTTGTGAACTCTGACACACTAGGGTCTAAGGTTCTTTGGCCACTTTGTCCTAATTTCTCCATTCTACCCCTTTCCACCTACTGAATAAGCCAATTGGCTTGTGTAAATGTCTGTTTTCTGGATCTTTTGATCAATTATGGCTACTGGGTTTGGGCTATCTTGTGTAAATGAAGATTGTTTTCTAGGTCTGATCAATTGTGATTTCTCGGCTGTGGTGAAACCTTTATGGATACGAAATTGAAGGCCTGGATGGGCTGGGTATACTTTGGGCTTGTCTTAGGCCCACTATAGTTATTTTGTAACTTTGTAATTCATTTCATTGGGCCTGTAATAATTCTGTAATAGCAATTGGGGTGTTAGTAAAATTGGGAAAATGGGTCTATTCTAATGTTTGCAGAAAAATGATAGAAATCCTGCATATAGGTGTTTAATATGTTCAACATGTTTTGCTCCTATGTGTTCGTTAGATAACCTGCCTATAGGACTTGCGTTCTTAATTCGTTCAACATGTTCTACTCCTATGTGTTTTGTTAGATATCATGCCTATAGGAAATAGAATGTCAATGACCATACTTTTAATTTGCATAATTGCAGCATGCTCATTAGATACCATGACCATAGGATTATACTAGCTTATGTTCTACAAATTTTCATCTAGAAATCATGCATATAAGACCTTAATTGGTTAATTTGCTATTGTTATCATGCTGCTCACCTAAAAGACATGCCTATAGGGGCTAAGTAAAAAAAATCAGTTTCAATCATTAATCGTTAGAAATCCTACCTATAGGGTATTACCACTCGCCTTAAAGTGTTAATACTGAACTTTCAAACACTGTTTCATTGCTTAGCCATGCCACTAGTAGAAAACATGCCTATAGGATCAAACAGAGTAATTCTGAGTATTTCCAATAGTTATCACTGCCAACTACTGCCAAAATCACCTAGATATCATGTCTACTAGGTTTATTCGCTTATAATATGTAATTTCGATAATCAGCATGCAATACTCTCTAAACTGTATAGTTGTCCATAAGTGTAAAGTGGCACCTTGCATCTGAAACTGCCTGCACGTTTGAATCCGAGGTCACATAGAAACCATGTCTTCAGGGCTTAATGGCTTTAATTTGCCTCAATTATGAAATTGTCTAACGCCTAATGTGAGAATTTGTTCGCATGAATTTCTTGTCTAAGTGTGGAGGATATCTTGAGCCCTTAAGTGCCTTTACATGAAGTCCAACTTGTTTTGTATGTCGCCTAGTTTTATCATTTCTTTGAGTAGCCTAAGTTAAGTCTAGAACCATAAAAAATAGAGGTCCAAACGCCTCCTGGACCACAGGCATGGGACGGGTAGTGCACGCATAAGGAGCGACTTAGAATCAACTAGTACGCTTTAGGTAAGACCTTAATGATAGTAATCGGGTAGCAGGAGATGATAGTATGAGTTATGTTGCACGGGGTGATCCTTTAGGCTAAAAAACTTAGGACCCCCCATATTGTCTTTAAATTAATTATTTGTGTTTATTTAGGGACTTTGATAATAACTTCCCAAACTTCTTGTTTTTCTCTCTGTTTATTTGACTAATTCATATAATTCAAGTTCGGCTGGGACCCACAGTTGTGGACCTCGAAGAGTGCCTAACACCTTCTCTTCGAGGTAATTTGAGCCCTTACCCAATCTTTGGTGACGGAAACTGGTTAAACTAGAGTTATTTGCAAATAGGTGTCTTAATGCACATCAAACCCGTTAGGTGGCGACTCTCTCTTTTAACATCTTCCTTAAAAGAGTTGTCACGTGTCAAAACCCGATTTCATGAGAAAAAGGGGCGCGACAACACGGAGACTCTACTGGGGATATTTTTAGGCTCTTACCATATCGAACTTAGTCTATATGAATTATTATTCTTTGATAAATGTGTTTCCCTATTCTTTATTGTTACATGAATATCCCGCTCCCATTTTCCCTTTTCATTTCTGCATGCACACCCTTTTCCCGTTCTTCCCTTTCTTTTGAATTCACATTAATGTGCAAATCTCTGGTTACAATATGCGTTTTCCTCTTATGTTTGCTTGCTCCAAGTCATTTAAAAAAAAATTTCTACATCATGTCTCTCCCCACCTTTATTCCCTTGCTTACTTTATTACAATTTCCACATTGCGCGAATTAACTTCTTCCTTGTTTTTTTCTTTTTTCTTTTTAATGTCTTTACTTTCTATTTTAATACTGCATTAACTGTTTTCATCATGAAAAATATTTGACAACGTGTTGTTTTATATTTTGCATAACTGCATGCTCCACATCATATTCCACTCGTGCGTAATTAATACCATAGTGGCGCTTGATGAGTGTCCGCTCTCTTCCTAAATCACCCTTTAAATCTGGAAAGGCTTATTTGTGGTAAAACTAGTCGATCAACGGTGCAATCGACAGTTCCGTACCTTTCCCTCTCAAGTTGTCCACTTTAGGGTACCGGTCTAGACTCTTCTAGAAACCCCCACTCTGATATTAACTGTGCATGCATCATGTACAAACCTAGTATGGGTTAGAACGCTGTCCGTGTATTAACCCTCTAAGGCAAGCCTCGTCCAAAGTCCACCGGGATTTCCACAAATCCCAATAGACACAGTCATGATCAGTGCATTATTTGGAGGAAACATGCCAATTTGTTGATCATTAATGTGTAAATAGTCAAATCCGGAGAGAGAAAGGGCTAACATTATTTGTTTTGCAGAAATGAGGCACGAAGTCCCCAGGTTCGGCATGGTTCAAAATATCCCACCTTTTGCTGCTGGATTGGTGGGAAAATTTCTCACCAAGTGACAAAAATCATGTGAAAAGAGTCCTCGGGAATTTACCCTCCTTGTTAGACATTCAACCAAACAATGTAGTAATTGAGGCTGCCACCATATTTTGGGATGAGAAGAGAGCCGTCTTCTGTTTCGGCGACATAGAAATGACTCTGTTTTTAGAAGAAATAGGAGGCTTCGCTGGGCTCCCATGGGATAGCCCTGGATTGTTGGTACCGAAAAACTGCACTTCTCGAGGTTTCTTGAAAATGATGGGTTTCAGGAAAAATGATGAGTTAGTCTGTCTGAAGAAATCTTACATACCATTCGATTTCCTTTATGAGCGTTATGGGCACAACAAGTCATATTGCCTTTATCATGATGAGTTTGCCATCACTTCTTTGGGTTGGACTCACCGTCAAGTTTTCATATTCATTGTCTGTTTTCTGGGGATGCTGGTATTTCCGATACAGGGAGAAAGGATCCACACTTGCCTAGCTATGATCACTAAGACCCTAATGGAGGGGATTGAGGGGAAAACTTATACTATTGTCCCTATGATTTTGGCTGAGATGTATCAGGCCTTAGACCGTTGCAAAAAAAGGTATAGGCATTTCGAGGGTTGTAATCTGTTGCTGCAAGTATGGTTGTTAGAACACCTTCAGAGAGGAGAATACCATCAAGAACTTCCGCGACAACCATGGAATTACCACATAGCCTATCACCATCCAAAGAGAATGACCTTTACCCCAGACATGTTTGCACAACTGGGAAGCACTGTGAGCTACGTACATTTCTTTAGCAAGTTGACTGATGATAAGGTACATTGGATGTTCGAGTGGTTCCCTAGCAGTGGATTCATCATCAGGTCGAGGGATGTTCCTCATCTAGTTCTAATCAGATTGAGGGGAATCTATCCTTATTCTCCTATCAGGGTTATGAGGCAAGCTGGGAGAAAACAAGTTATACCGCGAGTTTCCAAAATGGTTCATTACAAAGCAGACTTCTAGGGGAATGCCATTCCATTCAAGTTCGAGGCACAACACATGTGGCATCAAAATATTGTTGTGGAGAAAGACACCATCGAGCCAAATCGGTATCATGCCGGCCATGTGTATTTCTACCCATCATGGTTGGTCGATGACATATCGGGAGAGGTTAAGCCAGGGGTTAATTTGAGGAATAGGGTCATAGACAATGTTGCTGAAGTGCAAGTCAAATACAGGAGATTGCGCAAAAGGGTTTTCGAGTCTGAAGCCAGGCATTTGGAACAACATAAAGTGGACATGGAAGCAATAAACAAATGGAGGGGAATCACTATTAAGTCAACCAAGAGCTTGGAGTATTTGGAGCATGGTTTGATGGAACTTGAGGGAAATATGAGGAAAAGGAGAATGCAGAGGGAAACGAAAGAGGGCACCTAGAAAAGGGCATATCCGCTGTTGGACATGCGCGACCCGGGGAACCTGATTGATGGAGCAAAGAAGGCCAAGCTTGGAGAAGGTCCCTATGGGACCAAATAGATTAGGAATGATGTTTTACTTGTTTCTAGATTCATTTTAGATTTCTATTGTAATAAGGCAAATGCCATTAGTGGCTCTTTATAATTATTGTCGTTTTAGTAGAGATTTGGCCTATTTATCATATTAATGAAATGACACAGTTGTTGGAATTAAGATTTTTCCAAATCTATATGTCACTAGTCCTACCTTGGGCACAATGAGGTCCTTAAATTAGGACGCAAATTTATAATTCCGCAATACGTGTTTAAATACCGCAAATATCTTTCTAATACTCCTTACTGACTTGTTTACCTTTTTGTTTTTTCTTCCTTTTGTTTATTCCCACCCTTAAAGGTTGGTTCTTTCATACTGGAATCATCGGCATATCATACCAGATCTAGAGGTCCTCCACCTCCTCCTTGTGATCCTAAGAACAAAGGAAAAGCTAAGATGGACGATATGAGTGGTATCAGGAAAGACAATGCTACACATGCAGAGAATGTCGAAACTTCGGATGGTCGGAGTACTCCGGCACAAAATGATTTGGTTTTACGGTTAGAACAGAAGATATTAGAGTTACAAGGGGAACTTGAGCAGGTCCATAACTTGGAAAACCTTTCCTTTACCCTGAATGTTCCTGACATGAACCAGAAAAACGCCCAAAACCCAACACCTCCTCAGAACACACAAAACCAGCACCCACAAAATCCTTCTATACCTCATCAATACGCCATGCCTCCCCAAAATCCTAATCCTCCACCAGTACCAACTCCTCCATAGCATCACCATCATCCGACCAATTATCCACAAACTACCACCTACCACACTCCTCAAAATGCACCACAACCTACCCCTGATCCCCAAAACTCAACCAATGACCACCACTACGCCCAAATTCCTGGAGTCCACCAAAGTAACCCCATATATGTGGAAACCTTAGCCCACACTTCACAACAAACTCTGTATACACCGAAATCTACCGAGAAGGACCTGCTCACGGAGGAACTTAAGAAGCTTACTAATTGAGTCCAAGGTGTTGAAGGTGGTAAGGGCGTCGAAGGTTTGAACTATGAAGATTTGTGTATTCAGCCAGATGTAGAACTGCCAGAGGGTTACAAACCTCCTAAGTTTGAAATGTTCGACGGGACAGGTGATCCGAAGGTACATTTGAGGACATATTGTGACAAGCTCGTAGGAGTTGGTAAAGATGAAAGAATACATATGAAGTTATTTGCGAGGAGCCTCACTGGAGACGCTCTGTCCTGGTACATCAGTCAAAACCCAAAGAAATGGGTTAATTGGGTAAATATGATGTCAGATTTTATGGATCGGTTCAGGTTCAATACAGAGAATGCACCAAACATCTTCTATATCCAGAATCTTAAGAAGAAGCTAATAGAAACTTTCCGCGAGTATGCTACTTGGTGGAGATAAGAAGCTGCAAAAGTAGGGCCAACTTTGGAAGAAGAGTAAATGAACAAGTTCTTTGTCCGAGCTCAGGATCCGTAATATTACGAGAGGTTGATGGTTATTGAAAACCCTAAAATTTTCCGACATCATCAAATTGGGAGAAATAATAGAAGAGGGAATTAAAAGTGGAATGGTAACGAATTTTGAGGCACTCCAGGCTACAAACAAAGTCTTGTAGTTGGGCGGTATATCTAAAAGAAGGAAGTAGGGAAAGTAATGGTAGCCTAAGGTCCGAAGTCTCCTCTCACATACCAAACACCTCCACCCACATATCAGCCTTTACCTCCAAGATATCAACAATCCGCCACCGCTTACCATACTTACAACACTCAGCCAACATACTGCCACTCACCACCAACCCGCCAAAATTACTAAAAACCCAGGCCAAATTTCAACCGCAAACCGCCTAGAAAATACACTCCTATTGTTAAACCCATCGACCAGTTGTATGAGAGATTGAAAACTACCGGTTATGTCCGTCACATTCCCGCTGTTGCCATGGAAAACTCCTCTCAGTAGGTCAATCCAAACAAGACATATGCCTACCATTGCATAAAGGGTCACACTATTGATGAATGTTGCACTCTGACGGACAATATCCAGACATTAATTGACACCAAGGTTATACAAGTGAAAGTGGATGCACCTAATGTCCGCACAATCCTCTCTCGGATCACAGGGGAGAGGGGGTAAATGTGATGGAAACTGATGAAGAATAGGATCCGGAAGGGTCAATCGGGCTCATTTAGGAAGGGGGTGATCCTAAAATACCCCCAATCACTCTCACACCTATTGTGGTACAGATAAAATCACCGATTGAAGTTGAGGTAGCCGTACCGACTCCATTCGAAGTAGAAGTGACCACACCCTTCACCGTGATGTTAGCACCTACACCGTCCTTTAAGTCCAATGCTATACCCCGGGACTATGCTGCAGAAGCAAGAAGGAAAGGAAAAGGGAAAATGGAAGAAACCGGTGCAGCACAAGGTATGACCAGAACTGGTAGGTTTACACGCCCGAGCATTTGGGAGGAACAAGTAAAGAAGCCGCTTCCAAGCAGCCTATCATTGAAACTGGCCCGGACGATCTTTGGAGAAAGGTGCAAGCAAGAGAGTATTCTATGGTTTATCATCTGAACAAAACCCCTGCTAAGATATCCATTCTATCACTACTACAGAATTTTGAGGCGCATATGAATGCGTTGATGAAAGTATTGAACGAAGCTCATATACCCAAAACATTACAAGCGGAGAGATGTCCAGTATTGTAGGACAAGTATTAGAAGCCGTAAAATCACTTTCCACAAAGATGAATTTCCGCCGGAAGGATTAAGCCACAACAGGGCACTGCATATCACAGTGCAGGGCAAAAACAAATTCATTGCCAGAGTCTTGATATATGGGGGTTTAAGTCTCAATATCTATCCGTTGACTACTTTGAAGAGATTGGGAAAAGGTTTGTATGAGATACGAGCAACGACTATGAACATGAAAGCGTTTGATGGGTCTTAAAGGGGCACAATTAGGGAAACCAACCGCTGTTTGCACATGGCCCCACTTGGTTTGATGTCGAATCAAGTGCTAGACATATCCGCCTCATACAATCTACTGTTAGGATGACCTTGGATACACGCTGCTGGAGCTGTAGCTTCTACTTTGCATCAGGCTATGAAGTTTGAATGGAACCATCAGGAAGTGATCATCCATGGAGACGGGAGAAATCCTATTCACACCAATCAGACTGTTCTAGCTGTGGAGAATAGAAGGAAGTTGGGTGGAGAAACTTCCCATCGCATTGAGCGTGTTAACGCGATCGAGAAGGATAAATGGTAGAGTAAAAATAGAGAGCATATTGGCATGGGCAGGGTACAAACCTGGTAAGGGGATCAGAAAGAATCTCCAGGATATCGCCAAACCAATACAGCTAAAGCGTCATGGGACAACCTTCAGACTTGGATATCAGTACACCTAGCACGAGTATCAAAATTGGTCGCCACCATGGCGTGATCCTTATTACCCTCTTGAGAAACCAGTGCCACATTTGAGCCAATCCTTTCATCAGGCCGATATGATGTGGGGATCTAAAGAAGATGCAATTTTAGCTGATTTAAGGAATCTGTTCTTGGAAGATGAAGATATGGATTGCAGCGCAATAGTTGAGGAGGAGGAGGAGGAAGGCCTCGTCATTAAGACTGTGGAGAAAGGATCTGTTCTCAGAAACTGGACCGCCGCACCATCACGGGCCCGCCGAGTTTCGGGTTAGCTTGGCTGAAAATAATTTTTAAGAGAATTTTTTTAGTATATTGTTATTTTGCTTTGAAACAATTGTTTGAATCGTTAAAATTGCTTTTGTTTGACATCTTGATACTTATCAATGGTTTGCTATTTTATTATTTGTTATTATCCTTTTTCTCTCTACAACATTATTATTACTTATCGTGATGAACCAACAACTGTGACATGTAATGAGACAACGTAACATAAGGATAGTGACTCCAAGGAAATAGAAGAAGAAGATATAATACCTGAGGATATTGTCAGAGAAGTGGAAAATTTTGAGAACAAGCCTAAGTCCAATTTGGACGAAACTGAGATAGTCAATTTGGGAGATTCTGAAACTGTCAAAGAAACTCGCATAAGCATTCACCTGTCACCATCAGATAAAGAAGAGTACACTCGTTTCCTGAAAGAGTATGAAGATATCTTTGCATGGTCTTATGACGATATGACTGGTTTGAGCACGTCTATAGTGGCTCATAAACTAGCTACCAATCCAATGTGTCCACCTGTAAAGCAGAAGCTCAGAAAGTTCAAGCCAGATATGAGTCTAAAAATCAAAGAAGAGGTCACCAAGAAGCTCAAAGATAAGGTTCTCAGAGTGGTCGAATATCCAACTTGGTTGGCCAACATCGTACTAGTTATGAAAAAGGATGTGAAGGTTAGAGTATGTGTCGATTATCGGGACTTAAACAGAGCAAGTCCCAAAGATGATTTCCCATTACCCAATATACACATACTGATCGACAACTGTGCCAAGCATGAACTCCAGTCTTTTGTGGATTGCTTCGCAAGATATCATCAGATCTGGATGGATGAAGAAGATGCCGAAAAGACAGCCTTTATTAAACCATAGGGGGTGTACTACTATAAAATTATGCCGTTTGGTCTGAAGAATGCTGGGGCCACTTATATGAGAGCCATGACAACCATTTTCCATGACATGATACACAAGGAGATAGAGGTATATGTGGACGACGTCATCATCAAATCCAAGAAGGGTATAGATCATATAGCGAATTTGAGAAAGTTCTTTGATCGGCTTTGAAGGTATAATCTGAAGCTGAACACCGCAAAATTTTCTTTTGGGGTCCCTGCCGGAAAGTTGTTAGGATTCATCGTCAGCCGCCGAGGATTGAGCTAGACCCGTCAAAGTTCAAGTATATCCAGGATTTTCCACCTCCAAAGAACATGAAATATGTGATGAGTTTCTTAGGGCGTCTCAATTACATCAGCCGCTTCATAGCACAATCAACCGTGATTTGTGAGCCAATTTTCAAAATGTTAAAGAAGGATGCCGCAACAAGTTGGACTGAAGACTGCCAGAAAGCTTTTGAAAAAATCAAGGAGTATTTTTCCACACCACCAGTCCTAGTCCTGCTGAAACCTGGTAGACCTCTGCTACTCTATCTGTCTGTACTAGATGAAGCTTTCGGTTGTGTCTTGGGACAACATGATGAGACAGGAAGGAAAGAGTAGGACATATACTATTTGAGTAAGAAGTTCACACCCTACAAAGCACGATATTCTTTGCTGGAACGCACCTGCTGTGCTCTGACATGGATAACTTAGAAATTGAGGCACTACTTCTGTGCCTATACCACATATCTCATATCAAGAATGGATCCTCTGAAATACATCTTCCAGAAACCCATGGCTACAGGGAAGCTGGCAAAATGGAAGATACTGCTGAGTGAATTTGACATCGTCTATATAACTCAGAAGGCGGTTAAGGGACAAGCATTAGCAGATCATCTCGCAGAAAATCCTGTGGGAGGAGAATACGAACTACTGAAAACGTATTTTCCCGATGAAGAAGTTTTATTCGTAGGAGGAGATATCGCTGAAACCTACGATGGTTGGAGAATTTTTTTGATGGGGCTGCAAATTTCAAAGGAGTGAGTATTGGAGCCGTTTGGTGTCAGAGACAAGTCAACATTACCTGGTATCCGCAAAGCTTAGATTCCCATGCACCAACAATATTGAAGAATATGAGGATTGCATCTTGGGGCTCAATTTGGCCATTGACATGAATATCCAGGAATTGCTGGTAATTGGTGATTAAGATCTTCTGGTACATCAGGTTCTAGGTGACTGGGCTACAAAGAATACCAAAATATTACCATATCTATATCATGTGCAAAAGTTGATGAATAGGTTCACAAATATAGAGTTCAGACATGTCCTGAGAATCTAGAATGAGTTCGCAGACACATTGGCCACTCTGTCTTCCATGATACAACACCTGGACAAAAATTTCATCGACCCTATTACAGTAAGGATCCATAATCAACTAGCTTATTGCGCTCATGTTGAAGAAGAAATGGATGGGAATCCGTGGTTCCATGATATCAAGGAATACTTGGCAAAAGAAGAATACCCGGAGCATGCAAACCATACTAAAAAACGCACGCTCCGAATATTACCAACCATTTCTTCCAAAGTGGAGGAATTATGTACAGAAGGACTCCAGACCTAGGATTGTTACGGTGTGTTGACGCCAAAGAATCTTCCAAACTGCTCGAAGAGATACATGCCGGAACTTGCGGACCACACATGAACAATTTTATTTTAGCCAAGAAGATACTGAGAGCAGGATATTTTTAGATGACTATGGAAGCAGACTGCATCAGGTATGTCCAGAAGTGTCATCAGTGCCAAATATATGCATATATGATACGGGTGTCACCAAATGAACTCAATGCAACAAGTGCACCTTGGCCTTTTGCCGCATGGGGGATGGATGTCATCGGTCTGATCGAGCCCGCCGATTCAACCGTGCACATGTTCATTTTAGTGGCCATATACTACTTCACAAAATGGGTCGAGGCTGCATCTTACAAAGCCGTAACTAAGAAAGTCATCGCAGATTTTGTCAGGGATCATATTGTTTGCCGATTTGAGGTACCAGAATCTATCATCACCGAAAACTCTGCCAACCTCAACAGGGACTTAGTGAAAGCTATGTGTGAAACATTCAAATCAAGCATAAGAATTCCATAACATACATGCCTCAAATGAATGGAGTCGTGGGGGCTGCCAACAAGAATATCAAGAAAATATTAAGAAATATGGTAGACAACCACAACCAATGGAAAGAGAAATTACCATTTGCCTTATTGGGGCATCATATCGCAGTCCGCACATCAACCGGGGCAACTCCCTACTTGGTGATCTACGGTACTGAAGATGTCATTCCCGCCGAAGTCGAAATTACCTCCTTAAGAATTATAAAAGAAGCTAAACTCAGTGAAGCAGAATGTGAAAGAAGTCTCTACAAACAATTAGCTCTCATTGACGGGAAAATAATGAATTCGGTATGCCATGGTCAGCTTTACCAGAACAGAATGTCCCGAGCTTTCAACAAAAGGGTCAGACCTAGACAATTCACACCGGGGCAGCTGGTGCTGAAGCGGATCTTCCCACATCAAGATAAAGCTAAAGGGAAATTTTCACCCAATTGGCAAGGGCCTTACATGGTTCATAGAGTACTAAAAGGAAGAGAACTCATACTTGCAGAAATGGACGAAGAATTTTGGCCAAAGCCTATTAACTCAGACACAGTCAAGAGATATTACTTTTAGATTATTTGCATTACTTCATCTGATGTAATTGAACTACACTTGACTTGATTCCCATTTAAGAGAGGATACATAGGCAGCCATGTGGGTTCAGTCACAATTCAATAAAATTTTCATTTCCCCCATGGTCAGAAACTGGGATAGAATTTTGAGGAGGACCCTCAAAATTCCGAAGCAAGTCCAGCCAACTTCGTCATGTGCAAAACGGTCAAAGAATCACCTATTAAACTGGGGAAAAAATTTGAGGAGGACCCTCAAAATTCTAACGCAAGGAATTCACAATGTCTCTAAAGTCTCACAGTCATTGGTTCATCTAATTTAATTAATATTGCGTACTACTATGTTTTTAAATAACTACATTCATCGAATGCACACATATTTTCTCAAAATCTTTATTTTTATGAACAACTAGATGCTACCCATGGTAACTTGATCAGGATCTCAATACAACGCAAAGCAAAGCAAATCAAGTAGGCGAAGGCACGAACCAAACTTCCCCACCAACCTCCCCCGCGGAATGTAAATTGCGAAGCGGTCGCATGTACACACAATCCACACAATTATTCTTTATAAATTACTTTTCGTGAACAATTACTTAAAATTACTTAAATTCCATGATTTCAGGGAAACAATCCACACGTAACATTAATTCACTAAGCATATAGTTCATTTCAAGGAAAACATAAGGCATGGTGTAGGCCTAACTACCCGGACATAACAATAATAGTCGCTACGTATGGACTTTCATCACTTTGCGCGTACGTAGACCCCACAAACATTAGCACATAGTCATTTAAAGTACCTAGGGGGACAGTTCCCTCTTACAAGGTTAGAAAGGAGACTCACCTCGTGTCGAACCCACTTTCCGGGTCAAGAACACGCCCAAAACTCCAAACTCGACACCCACGGACTCGAAACTAGCCAAATGTTATACAAATATATCAATTTATACTCAAAGCATGAAATTCTCCTACTACGTAGCCAAATTCATCATTCTTGAAGAAATCCTAAAATCTAACCCCGGGCACGCATGCTCGAATTCCAAAAATTCTCGAAGGAAACACTCGCCCATAGCCTAAGGATCATTAATACATGATTTTTACTTGATTTCATAGCTAATTGACGGGTAATTTTCTACACTTTCAAAAGCCCTAGGTTACTACCCAAAATCCTAAATTTTCACTAATTAAGTAGTTAATTTAGCTGTAATCCATGCATGAAACTAATATTAGGGTAGAATTTACTTACCTTCAATAACTAGGTCGTTTGCCCCTCTTGAATGCTGAAAATCATCCCAAGGAAGAAGAAGAAGATGAGGGAAATGAATTAAATCCCGCTATAAAAACACACTGCCCAGTGGTCTCCTCTATGCGATCGCAACCTGGGCAGTGCGATGTAGAGCTTTAAATGACCAGGCCCTCGTGGGCCTTCTATGCGAACATGGGGAGAGAGTCCTGCGCACATGGTAAGGAATAACTGGGCTGGCCCAAGTCTGGGCTCTTGTGCGAACGCGGGTGGGGTGTGCGATCGCACTGGGTAAGGAGCCCAACCCATCGCGATCGCAGTGCCTTTTGTGCGAACGTACAGGGCATTCACCACCCCTGCCCATTTCCTTCTTTGCGAACACATTAACCCATCCGCGATCGCAGAGAAGGAAACTAGACCTGGAATTTCTGGTGTTTTGAAATTAGCTCCGAGGGGTCCGAAACTCACCCGAGCCAAAATAGCCACTGGCTCTACCTCATATGACATATCACCCTCGAGCTGAACCGTGCTGAAGTACAAAACATGAGACGGGTCACGAACATACTTTCGGAGCATCGAAACATGGAACACTGGATGAATACTCGACAAGCTGGGAGGCAAGGCAAGTCTATAAGCCACCTCCCCAAACCTCTGAAGCACCTCAAAAGGCCCAATAAATCAGGGACTCAGCTTTCCCCTCTTCCCGAATCTCATAACACCCTTCATGGGAGACACCTTCAGCAACACCTTATCCCCAACCATGAAGGACACATCTCGGACCTTCCGGTCCGCATAACTCTTTTTCCTAGACTGCGCCGTGCGAAGCCGCTCCTGAATCAATTTCGCCTTACCCAACACATCCTGAACCAAGTCTGTGCCCAATAGCCTAGCCACGCCCGGCTCAAACCAACCAACCGGAGATCTATACAACCTACCATATAAAGCCTCATACGGAGCCATCTGGATACTCCACTGATAACTATTATTATAAGCGAACTCCATGAGGGGCAGAAACCAATCCCGTGAACCACCAAAATCAATGACACAGACCCGCACCATATCCTCCAAAATCTGTATAGTACGCTCCGACTGCCCGTCGCTCTGAGGATGAAACGCTATGCTCAACTCGACCTGAGTACCCAACTCTCTCTGTAAGACTCTCTAAAATTGAGATGTGAACTGAGTACTTCTGTCAGAAATGATAAAAACTGGAACCCCATGCAATCGGACAATCTCCCTGATATAAATCTCTGCTAACCGCTCCGAAGAACAAGTAGAACCAACAGGGATGAAGTGCGCGGACTTGGTCAGCCGATCCACAATAACCCATATAGCGTCAAACCTCCTCGAAGTCCATGGGAGACCAACTACGAAGTCCATGGTGATCCGCTCCCACTTCCACTTCGGAATATCAAATATCTGAAGCAGTCCACCTGGCCTCTGGTGCTCATACTTGACCTGCTGACAGTTGAGACACTGAGCCACAAACACAACAATATCTCTCTTCATCCGCCTCCACCAATAATGCTGTCTCAGATCCTGATACATTTTGCGTCACCCGGATGGGTGGAATACCGCGAATTGTGGGCCTCAGCTAGAATCAAATCTCGAAGCCCATCCATATTGGGCACGCAAATCCGGCCCTACATCCTCATGACCCCATCATCATCAATAACCACATCCCTGGAATCACCGCGATGGACCCTGTCCTGAAGAACAAGCAAATGTGGATCATCATACTGGCGTGCTCTAATATGATCATAAAGAGAAGACCTGGAGGCTACACAAGCCAATACCCGCAGGCTATGATAGATCCAATCTCACCAACTGACCTGCTAAATCCTGAACATCAAGTGCTAAAGGTCGCTCTGCTACTGGAAGGTAGGCTAAACTCCCCAAACTCTCCGCTCTGCGACTCAGGGCATCAGTCACTACATTGGCCTTCCTCGGATGATATAAGATAGTGAGGTCATAATCCTTGAGAAGCTCCAACCACCTCCTCTGACGCAAATTCAGATCCTTCTGCTTAAGCAGATGCTGCAAACTACGGTGATCAGTGAAAATCTCACAATGCACTCCATACAAATAATGACGCCAAATCTTCAAGGCGTGAACAATAGCTGCTAGCTCAAGATCGTGCACTGGATAATTCTTCTCGTGCACCTTCAAGTGTCTGGACGAGTAGGAAATCACCCTACTGTCCTGCATCAAAACCGCTCCAAGGCCAACTCTCGAGGCATCACAGTAAACTGTATAAGAACCTGAACCCGTAGGCAAAATCAATACCGGAGCTGTAGTCAAAACTGATTTGAGCTTATGAAAGCTCTCCTCACACTCCTGAGTCCACCTGAACTGAGCACCCTTCTGGGCCAGTCTGGCCATAGGTGTTGCAATAGATGGAAATCCCTCGACGAAACGACGATAGTACCCCGCCAAACCAAGGAAACTGCGAATCACAGTAGCTGATGATGGTCTAGGACAACTCTGCACCGCCTCTACCTTCTTCAGATCAACCTGAATACCCTCACTGGACACCACGTGCCCCAAGAATGCTACTGAATCAAGCCAGAACTCACACTTCAAAAATTTTGCATACAATATTTTCTCTCTCAAGGTCTGAAGCACAACTCCCAAATGCTGCTCATGGTCCTCGCGAGATCGGGAATACACCAAGATATCGTTAATGAACACGATGACAAGAATCCAGGTAAGGCCGGAATACACTGTGCATCAAGTGCATAAAGGCTGCTGGGGCATTGATCAGCCCGAATGACATAACCAGAAACTCATAATGACCATATCTAGTCCTGAAAGCAGTCTTTGGTATGTCTAGCCCCCGAATCTTCAACTGATGATAGCCGAAACGCAAGTCAATCTTAGAAAATACTCTGGCCCCCTACAACTGATCAGACAAGTCATCAATACGAGGCAAGGGATACCGATTCTTCACCGTAACTCTGTTCAGCTGCCGATAATCAATACACATACGCATAGAACCATCCTTCTTCTTTACGAACAACACTAGTGCACCCCAAGGTGACACACTAGGTCGAACGAACCCCTTATCTAGGAGTTCCTGAAGCTGTTCTTTTAATTCCTTTAGCTTTGCTGGTGCCATACAATAAGGTGGAATAGAAATAGGTTGAGTGCCTGGTACCAGGTCGATACCAAAATTAATGTCCCTGTCAGGTGGCATGCCTGGCAGGTGTGCAGGAAACACGTCCGGAAAGTCATGGACCACCGGAACCGAATAAATAGCAGGAGTCTCACCACTGACATCCCTCACAAAAGCCAGATACGATAAACACCCCTTCTCAACCATACACTGAGCCTTCAGGTAGGAAATCACCCTGTTAGGCACAAAATCAGAAGAACCTCTCCACTCAACCCTCGGACATCCGGGCATAACTAAGGTCACGGTCTTAGCGTGACAATCAAGAATGGCATGACACGAAGATAACCAGTCCATGCCCAATATCACATCAAAATCGACCTTGCTGAGTAATAGTAGGTCCACTTGGGTCTCCAGACCCCCAATAGATATTACACACGACCGATACACACGGTCCATAATAACAGTATCGCCTAGCGGAGTCGACACATGAACAGATGTAACTAAAGACTCACGGGGCATATCCAGAAAATGGGCAAAATATGAAGAAACATAGGAATATGTAGAACCAGGGTCAAATAAAACCAAAGCATCTCGGCAACAGACTGAGACAATATCTACGATCACTGCATCGGAGGCCATGGCATCTGACCTGGCTAGAAAGGCATACATATGGGCCTGACCTCCACCTGCTCAACCTCCCCCTCTAGGGCGGTCTCTAGCTGACTGACTACCACCCCTGGCTGCCTGGGTGGGTGGTGAACTAACTGGAGCTGAAGTCGAAGGCTGGCCCCTTAGCTGAGATGGACCTCCAAGAAGATGAGGACACTGCCTCATCATATGCCCGAACTCTCCACACTCATAACAGCTCCCCGAAGCTGGAGACTGGGACTGAAATGAACTCCTAGCACTAGAATAGCCACTAGGAGAAACATGCATAGAAGAACCATGAGCTGATGGTGCTCGAGCTGTACTCTGGGCAGGAAGGGCACCGAATGAGGAATGGCCTGGCTGAAAACTGCGGGGACCATGCCCCAAAGATGCACCACTATAGGCTGGGCGCCTTGACCGAGGAGGCTGGAATGAACAACCCCTGCCATGATGAAACTGTCCCTAAAAGGAGCACCACTATAACAACCCGATCCACGAGGCCTCTTGGCCTCCCTCTCTACCCGCTCTTGGCGGCAAACCGACTCAATATCTCGAGCAATATCAACAACCTGCTCAAATGTAGCATCCGATACTCTCTCCCGGGTCATGAAAAGGCAGAGCTGATAAATAAGGCCATCTATAAATCTCCTAATACTCTCCCTATTAGTAGGGACCAACTCGGTATCATGACGAGCCAACTCCGAAAATCGCATCTCATACTGCGTCACTGGTAACTCCCCCTAACACAACTGCTCAAAAAGCCTGCACTGCTCCTCCCTGTGTGACTGGGGTACATACTTCTCCAAAAAGATAGTGGAGAACTGTTGCCAGGTGAGCGGTGTTGAACCAACAGGCCTGCACCTCTCAAAAGACTCCCACCAAGTGAAAGCAGCACCAGAGAACTGAAAAGTAGCAAATAAGAACCAACGTCTCCAGAATCCCAGCAGTATGCAACATCCTCTAGCACTTGTCTAGAAGACCCTGGGCATCCTCGCCCTCAGCACCAATGAATGTCGGAGGCTGTATCCTACTAAACCTCTCCAGCCTACGCTGCTCGTCTTTTGGCATAGCCAGAACCACGAAGTGCTGAACTGGGGCAACCGACTGGGCTAGAACTGCCCCCGGTGTCCGCTGGCCCTGAGTAGCCTGCTCAGGTGTCCGGACAACTGGAGTCTGACTGCCTCCCCTGGCCTGAGATGTAGCGGAAACTGCCTGAGCAAGGGTGGTACACACCATCAAGATCTGAGCCAAGGTCTCCTGAAGGCCCGGAATAACAATAGGCACTTCCGGTGCCTGAGCCTGTCCCGCTGGAGTATCTGTGGCGGGAACCTGATTCTGAGTAGTAGGGGGATCAACTGATACTTCCCTGGCTGCCGCACGGGCTGGCCCCTACCTCTACCACGGCCTCGACCGCGGCCTCGACCCCTCGCTAGTCTAGTTGGTGGTTGATTGCCCTGATCGGTGGCGCGAGTCCTCACCATCTGTGAGAGAATGAAACAACAGAAGTTTAGATTTCCAGAACCAATCAAATGGCACGACAAAATTCAAGAAAAATGAGATTGTTCCTAAGGGTTTTGTAGCCTCTCGAAGATAAGTACAGACATCTCCGTACCGATCCGAAAGACTCTACTAAACCTGCTCATGACCGTTGAGTCCTATGTAACCTAGGCTCCAATACCAACTTGTCACGACCCCAAATCCTAAGCCGGCCGTGATGGCGCCTATCATGGAACTAGGCTAGCCAACCATTTCAGATTATTAATATATCTCATAATTTCCCCAAAATTTAGCAGATTTTAAATATATCAGAAAGAGATAAAACAAATACACACTCCCCAAAAACCTGGAATCAACTGTCATGACCTTCTAAGACCGGAAATACGATGTACAAAAATGTCTTGCTACAACCAAATTCTGAGGTACAAAAGACCAAAAGAAACTATAATCTGAGGGAAGGAAAGGAGGTGAGATGGGGACGCTGAGCAGCTACCTCAATCCTCGAACAGCTCCAAGCTCGTCAGGAAATCAACTAGCGAGATGGGCCGGTACCTGGATCTGCACACAGAGGTGCATGGAGTAACGTGAGTACTCCAACTCAGTAAGTAATCAATGTAACTAAAAACTTGAGTGTAGTGACGAGCATGTAAAGCATGTAAATCCATATAATGAATAACAGTGGAAATGAATAAATCAAGTCAGAAATTTTCAATTCCGAATATTTCATAAAAACTCCGGTTTCCATTTAAAAATCTCGTAGGAAAATTTTTATCCAACATTTACTATCAGAGGCTTAGTGTAAAGAAGAGTGAAAAACATAATTTTCATAAATATAAGCCTCTCAGGCACAATATCACCCACAGTAAAGCCTCTCGGGCAAGCTTCTCAGTCACTCGTGACTGCACTATCAGTATCTCATGCTCTCACTTCACACTCGTACTCAGTAAGTACCATGAACACACAGAGCTGCTGCAGCAGGCAACCCGCTCCACTACATTTATCCATACATATGTATTTATACTGCTGCGGCGTGCAACCCGATCCATATATATAACATATATTGCTGCGGCTTGCAGCCCGGTCCATATATTAGTTGACTGCGCTCACTGGGGGTGTACAGTTTCCTGGAGGGGCTCCTTCAGCTCAAGCGCTATATCTGCTACGGCGTGCAGCCCGATCCAATATGTATATTGCTGCAACGTGCAGCCCGATCCAATATGTATATTGCTGCAACGTGCAGCCCGATCCAATATGTATATTGCTGCAACGTGCAGCCCGATCCATATATAACATATATTGCTGCGGCGTGCAGCTCGATCCGTATATATATAATCTATATTGCTGCGGTGTGCAACCCGACCCACATATAATATATAACATATATATTGCTGCGGCGTGCAGCCCGTCCCATAACTATCCTTACATACTCGGCTCTCGGCCTGACTCAGTCACCCTCACAAGCCATTTGGGCACTTTATCTCGACTTACGGGACTCAGCCCAAAACTCTTTTTAGAGTTTTCAAAGCAGTGTGATAATAGTACAATAACAACAATTAGGAGACAATGACTGAGTTCACAATTGTTCTAGCAGGATAGTGTAAGAATAGCGTAAAAGTACCTCTGAGGGTCTAAACAAGTCGGCACAAGGCCCCAATCATGGCTCACAGCCCATATACAAGTATAAATTTCTAAAATACGGGATATCATAAGGTTTCAAATCGAATACGCGGCTTAATAGTCGCTACGGGATGGACCAAGTCACAAGCCCCTATCGGTGCACGCCCCCACGCTCGTCACCTAGCGTGTGCGTCACCTCATTTATCAACACAATATTAATAACGGGGTGTCATACCCTCATGTTTAGAGTTACAATTGTTACTTACATCAAAACAACCCAAAAACTACTCCGTGATGCGCTTGCCCCTCGAATTGGCTCTCAAATTCTCCGAATCTAACCAAACCAGATTAGCATCATCAATATACGCTAACGGAACAAAACCTAATTGAAAGATACAAATTTTAACACAATTCTCGAAATTCGGCCAAACCCGAGCCCCGGGCCGACGTCTCGGAATTTGATAAAATTTAAATCACTAGAATCCTCGTCCTCCCATGATTCTATGCATACCAAGAACACTAAAATCAGACCACAATTGCCCACTCAAATCCTCAAAAGAAAATTTCAAATTCCATTCACCTTCTTCCCCAAATTTGGGTTTAATTCCAAAAATTTTCTGGTTTAATTACTTAGAAAACGACATATAAACGAGTTATGAAGTTGAATACCTTACCTCCAAGTGATTCCCTTCTATTTCCTCTTCAAACCCTCTCAAAAGAGCTCCCAACTCGTTCAATAATGGAGGAAAATGAACTATTCTCGCACAAATGACCTTTAAAACATTTTTCCCAGCCATTTATTTTCCTCAGTGCGATCGCGATGCACAGACCAGCCAACTCAACGCGATCGCATACCAATACACGCGATCGCATAGAACAACTCTCCACCCCACACACGCGCCTTAGAACCTCTACGCGATCGCACCAACAACCGCGCGATCACACTGCTTTACTTTACCAACCCATGCAATCACAATCCTAACCACACGATCACATAGAACAAAATGCCTGGCCCACTCTTTTATTCTACGCGATCGTGGATGAGTCCACGCGGCCGCATTGAAGGATTCACTGCTGCTAAAACACCAGAAAACAACAGACTTCTTAAGGCCAAAAAGTGCCCGATTGAGCATCCGAAATACACCCGAGCCCCTGGGACATCAACCAATCCTACCAACACACCCCATAACATCATTCAAACTTATTCGAGCCTTCGAAGCACCAAAAACAACACGAAAATACAAAAATTACATCATATTCAAGCCTATGAACTTTTAAACTTCTAAATTTCGCCAATGATGCTGAAACCAACCAAAACACATCCAATTGACCTGAAAATTTGCACACATATCCAAAATAACATTATGAACCTGTTCCAGCTTCCGGAATTCCATTCGACCCCAATAGCCTATTTTTCACTGCCGACCGGAAATCACCAAAAATTAACTTTCGCCAACTCAAGCCTAATTCTACACCGGACATCAAAATTTAATTCCGAACACACTCCTATGTCCCAAATCACCTAACGAAGCTATCCGAGTCATAAAATCTGCATTCCGAGGTCGTTTACCAATAAGTCAACTCTCAATTTGACTTTTCAACTATTAGGCTACTTTAAGAGGCTAAGTGCTTCAATTCTCACCACGACCACTCCGAACCCAAACCAACTGACCCAACACAACATAAATAGGATAAGCAATATATGATAAAGCAGAAATAGGGGAAACGGGGCTAATCTCACGAAACGATCGCCCGAGTCCTTACATTGACTTTTAAAAAAAATGAATTAACTTAGGAATATGACCTAGATGCCAAAATACTTTCTTCATTGTAAAGAACCAATTAATACTTAGAGAAAACTTTGCAGATTATGACTTGGTACAACCCCAAAATGTTAAAGTGTTATAAAGATTCATTATCCTAAGACTGCTAATACGTGAAAAACCATTAATTTATTAGTCTTAAGAATATATATCATAAAGCAAAGACTATAAATGACTAATTACAGTTCAATCATTATGTGACAATTCTACGTTAGTAAACACATATAATTGAAATATAAGTTAAACACATATAATTAAAATATAAGTTAGTCACAGTAGCAGGTAAGTAAGACTAGTGAAACAAAGTGAAATAATCTGAAGTCATGTCCAAGCCCCACAAAATTTTTTATCATTTACATTTTTTGATGTCTAAACACGGTAAAAGCTGGAAAAGGGACTGGAGGATACGCAGCCTCCATGTGGTGTTACGGCGTCGTTGAGTCTCAAAGTGAAACTCATCGGTTCCGATGTTCATGCGAAACAAAGAAACAAAAACTGGAATGAGTTAGAAAGGAACAAATACATTCTTCTTAATAAACGTAATATTTAGAGAAGCAACACATATTGCAAACTCATACTGAAACAAATATTTTACGTATCATGGGAAACCAGAAACATGCAGAACGAACTAACTTATACCAACAGGAAAGTATCTTAAACAATATTCTTTCGTTACAGTTAAATACATTACATTTCGTATTCAAGTAACAACCCAAAATATGATGTGAGATTTAACCGAACTAATATAATATGCAAATCAGTCAAAACATGCTTTATACTTCTTTATAACAAAGGTGCAGTCACTCATTTACGGGATCTGTAAAGAAGGGCATAAAGGCATACAAGATAACATGTATATTCAAGCAACTAAAGTCTGTTTCGAACAGTGCATTAAAAAAAACCTTTTGGGAGTGTCAACTACTAGTATAGAGTCATGATTTTAACAATCCGAATGTAGAAGTTGAATATATTAAACCAGAAATAGGCGTTTTGGCTTACATTAGCTAATAGACTATTTTCACATCTATAAACAATTAAAAGATTCCAAAAGAAATAACTTCTTATCAGAACACTAATTCAATTTTAAGAATGAGTTATATAATAACACCTGAAAACATGATATATAAACCTTGAACAAGACAGTATCTCTTTATTATCCAAAATAGAAAAGAGCAGACATATTAGTGTTTTGGCAAAATATATCTCTTCCATTTATTTAATATCTCCGGGTAATACTTTAATTCAGCCAATATGTATTCATAAAGATAGTTTCTTTCACGGAGAGCTTAAAATTGTGATATCCCTTTAAAATGAGATATCCTAGAATATAGACATTTATAGCATAGATGCAGATAACGATAGCCATCTTATTCTAAGTTCTAACTTAGTCATGATTATGATTCTTTTAAGAAAAGAAAACGACGATTTCTAGTTTATAACATAATGTCAAGTTTTGCAACTGATTTTGACATAAACAAAGAAAATCTAAACACGACATCTATCTAGTTAAAAAAAATATACTAACCCATCATTTGTAACTAGACAGAGTAGCTCATATTACATTAACAAACAAAGAGAAATAAATAGATATGGTTTGGAAGGGACTGACCGTTTGTGGGGCAGTGAATGAGGACGATGTCGGCCTCGAATCTACTCTCTCGTTATGAAAATATTCGAACCTCGATCGGAATGAGTTCCAAAATCTCTGTCACGGCTAAAGTTCACCGAGACAGAAAAGAAAAGTTTTTTAAAAGAGACTCTTGAGTATTTGAGACTATATCAGATGTGGGAGTTATAAAATAGTGTTTAAGAGGTGGCTGACTCTTATGTCTAGTGCCGGTCTATCACGACCCCAAATCCTAAACCGGTTGTGATAGCGCCTATCGTGGAACTAGGCTAGCCAACAATCACATAATTACAGTTTCTTTCCAAAATCTCAACCATTTTCAATATTTCATAAACGTATATAGAATTACTGAATCCATTAGGCAAAATAAACAGTTAAACAGTCTAAACCATCCCCAAAATCCGGAGTCAACATGTAATGAGCATCTAAGGATAACATAAAAAAGTCTACTATTATAATACAAAACCTCGGAACGAATAACTAGGTACAACATAAGAAGGGAAAACAGAGATGCTGTGGACGTCAAACAGCTACCTCTATGTCCTGAACTCCGGCTCCGCACGGAATAGAAGGCTAACGCTCGGTATCAGCACCTATATCTGCACACAGGGGTGACAATCAAGAAAAACATGACACAGAGATAACCAATCCATGCCCAATATCACATCAAAATCGACCATGCTGAGTAACAGTAGGTCCACTCGGGTCTCCAGACCCCCAATAGATATCACACAAAACCGATACACACGGTCCACAACAACAGTATCGCCCACCAGAGTCGACACATGGACAGACGTAACTAAAGACTCACGGGGCATATCCAGAAAATGGGCAAAATATGATGAAACATAGGAATATGTAGAACCAGGGTCAAATAAATCCAAAGCATCTCGACGACATACTGAGACAATACCTGCGATCACTGCATCAGAGGCCATAGCATCTGGCCTGGCTAGAAACACATACATACGGGCCTGACCTCCACCTGCTCGACCTCCCCCTCTAGGGCGGCCTCTAGCTGACTGACTACCACACCTAGCTGCCTGGGCGGGTGGCGAAGTAACTGGAGCTGAAGTCGAGGGCTGGCCCCTCTGCTGAGAAAAACCACCAGGACGACGTGGACACTGCCTCCACATATGCCCAAACTCGTCGTACTCAAAGCAACTCCCTAGAGCCGAAGACGAGGACTGATAGAAACCCCTGGCACAAGAATGGCCACTAGAAAATCATGCATAGAGGAACTCTGAACTGGTGGTGCTCGAGATGCACTATGGGATGGGAGGGCACCAAATGAAGAACGGCCTGGCTGAGAACCGCGTGGACCATGCCCCGAAGATGCACCACTATAGGCTGGGCGAACTGGCTGAGGAGGCCTGAATGAACGACCTCTACCATGCTGAAACTGTCCCCTGGAAGGAGCACCACTAGAACCACTCGATCCACGAGGCCTCTTGACCTCCCTCTCCTCCCGCTCCTGGCGACGAACCGACTCAATATCTTGAGCAATATCGACAGCCTGCTCGAATGTAGCATCTGATTCTCTCTCCCGGGTCATGAAAAGGCGGAGCTGATAAGTGAGGCCATCCACGAACCTCATAATCCTCTCTCTATCAGTAGGGACCAAATCGGTGGCATGACGAGCCAACTCCAAAAACCGCATCTCCCTAACGCAGCTGCTCAAAATGCCTGCGCTGCTCCTCCATGTGGGACTGGGGTACATATTTCTCCAAAATGATAGTGGAGAACTGCTGCCAGGTGAGGGGTGCTGAACCAACAGGCCTACGCCTCTCAAAAGACTCCCACCAAGTGAAAGCAGCACCAGAAAACTGAAAAGTAGCAAACGAGACCCCACTGGTCTCCAGAATCCCAGCAGTACACAACATTCTCTAACACTTATCCAGAAAACTTTGGGCATCCTTGCCCTCAGCACCACTGAATGTCAGAGGCTGAAGTCTACTAAACCTCTCCAGTCTACGCTGCTCGTCCTCTGGCATAGCTGGAACCAAGAAGTCCCGAACTGGAGCAATCGGCTGGGCTGGAACCGCCCCCGGTGTCTGATGGCCTTGAGTAACCTAATCAGGTGTCCGGGAAACTATAGTCTGACTGCGTCCCCTGGCCTGAGAAGTATCGGAAACTTCCTGAGCAAGGGTGGTACACACAGTCAAGATCTGAGCCAAGGTCTCCTGAAGACCCAGATTAACAATAGGCACTGCCGGTGCCTGGGCCTGTCCCGCTGGAGCATCTACGGCGGGAATCTGATCCTGAACAGTAGGGGATCAACTGGCACCGCCCTGGATGCTGCACGGGTTGACCCCTACCTCTACGACGGCCTCGACCGCGGCCTCGATGTCTTGCTTGTCTAGATGGTGGCTGATCACCCTGATCGGTAGCGCGAGTCCTCACCATCTGTGAGAGAATAAAACAACAGAAGTTTAGAGTTCCAGAATCAACAAAATGGCATGACATAATTCAAGAAAAATGAGATTGTTCCTAAGGGTTCCGCATCCTCTCGAAGATAAGTACAGACGTCTCCATACTGATCCGCAAGACTCTACTAAACTTGCTCATGACCGTTGAGTCCTATGTAACCTAGGCTCTGATACCAACTTGTCCTAAACCGGCCGTGATGGCGCCTATCGTGGAACTAGGCTAGCCAACAATCACATAATTACAGTTTCTTTCCAAAATCCCAACCATTTTCAACATTTCATAAACGTATATAGAATTACTGATTCCATTAGGTAAAATAAACAGTTAAACAGTCTAAACCATCCCCAAAATCCGGAGTCAACATGTCATGAGAATCTAAGGATAATACCAAAAAGTCTACTATTATAATACAAAACCTCGGAACGAATAACTAGGTACAGCATAAGAAGGGAAAACAGAAATGCTGCGGATATCGAACAACTACTTCTATGTCCCGAACTCCGGCTCCGCACGGAATAGAAGGCTCACACTCGGTATCAGCACCTGTATCTGCACACAAGAGTGCAGGGAGTAATGTGAGTACGCCAACTCAGTAGTAATGGAAATAAATCAAGTCTAAGCAGTAAGAAGCACATAAAATCAAATCATCAGTTCACAATATGCACAACCTTTCTTTCCAGCAATATATATACATACATATATACATATATATATATATATATATATATATACATAT
>ML368821.1:29482-52271 GCA_005239525.1 Nicotiana knightiana
TATATATATATATATATATATATATATATATATGAAATCAACATGCCTTAAAAGCCAACTTCAATAAAATCCTTTGAAAAATGTGTTTTCCAACAATTTTAGAAATAAAAACACCTGAATATTTAATGTAAAAATGAAATAATTCATAAATATCCCCTCGGGAAAAAACATGAATCATACATCACCCCTCGGGCAAAACATCATTCAGCATACCTCACAGTCACTCAGTATCAGCCCCTCGGGCAACCTCACTGTCACTCATGCCTCCCAATCACTGGTTACTCGTCACTCGGCACTCGCACTCAGTAGGTATATATATATATATATATATATATATATATATGAAATCAACATGCCTTAAAAGCCAACTTCAATAAAATCCTTTGAAAAATGTGTTTTCCAACAATTTCAGAAATAAAAACACCTGAATATTTAATGTAAAAATGAAATAAGTCATAAATATCCCCTCGGGCAAAAACATGAATCATACATCGCCCCTCGGGCAAAACATCATTCAGCATAACTCACAGTCACTCAGTATCAGCCCCCGGGAAACCTCACTGTCACTCATGCCTCCCAATCACTCGTTACTCGTCACTCGGCACTCGCACTCAGTAGGTACCTGGCTCACTGGGGTGTGTACAGACTCCGAAGGGGCTCCTTCAGCCCAAGCGCTAATATCAAGCCACGTCGTGGCGTATTATATCCTCACAAATCAGGCCCTTGGTCTCACTCAGTCAGAAACTCTCAAAAGCCCCTAGGGCATATCGGTAAAATGGGGTACTCGACCCAAAACCATCATTTTATATTTCAAAACAGTGTAAATAAGGCTGAGTTTCGAAATTAGTTAAACATATCATGACTGAGTGTAAATCATAAATCAACGGTGAGGAAATAGAAGTAAAAAGCCCCCAAGGGGTTTAAGCAAGTCGGCACGAGGCCCCAAACATTGCTTATAGCCCAAATATATCAATAGTTTTAGAACACCATTCAACGTATGATTTAGAATAAAAATACGCAACTCAATCGTTGCCGCAGAGAGGACTAAGTCTAATCCAAAAATTAGTGCGCGCCACATACTCGTCATCCGGCATGTGCGCCATTCTAAAAGCATTTAGAAATATGAAGTCCGGGGTTTCATATCCCCAGGACAAGATTTATAGCCATTACTTACCTCTACCGAGCCATAATACCAATCCGCGATGCTCTTGCCCCTCAAATCGGCTCCCGATTGCTCTGAATCTAACCAAAACCAGATTAACATCATCAATATACGCTAAAGGAACAAAACCCAATCAAAAACTATCAATTTAGACACAATTTTCGAAATTCGGCCAAACCCAAGCCCCGGGCCCACGTCTGGAATTCGATAAAAATCGCGTCACAAGAATCCTTATCCCTTCCCGAGTCTACACATATAAAATGCATCACAATCCGACCACAAACAACGCCTAAATTCCTTAATTTACAAGTCTTAATTTCTCAAGCCCTAAACCCCCCAATTTATGCCACTTAACCACAAATTCCAAGCCTAATTCGTCATAAAATAGCATAGAAGCGAGTTTATAATCTGGGAAACTTACCTCCACTGAAGACTATCGAATTCCTCCTTCAATTTGCTCTCAAACTAGCTCAACCTGCATGCAAAAAGGAAAGAAATGCCAAAATTTCGCGGAGGCACTTATTTATACTTTCTATCCAGTTAATCCGCACCTGCGAACCATTTTTCGCACCTGTGGACCCGCACCTGCGAAATCCCACTAACAATCCAAATTTCGCACCTACGATTCCTTTTCCTCATCTGCGATTTCGCAGGTGAGGCCCATGCCTCGCACCTGCGGATTCCTCATGCCTGGCTTCTTCTTGCACCTGCGCAAGGACCTTCGCACTTGCGGCCATCGCACCTGCGGCTCCCCATCCGCAGGTGCGACCACACCAGTAATTTAACACCAACAACTATTTGCTACAATTTCCTAAGTCCAACCCTCCGTTAACCATCCGAAATCAATCTCGAGCCCTTAGGGCCCCCAACTAAACATATCAACACATCCCATAACCTCATTCGAACTTAGTCGAGCCTTCGAAATACCAAAACCAACGCAAAACACCAAAAACACATCAAATTCAAGCCTATGAACTTTAAAACTTCTAAATTTTGCCAATGATGTCAAAACCAACCAAAACACATCCGATTGACATGAAAACTTACACACATATCCAAAATGACATTATGAACCTGCTACAACTTTCAGAATTCCATTCCGACCCCGATAGCCTATTTTCCACTACCGAGAAATCGTCAAAAACTAACTTTCGCCAATTCAAGCCTAATTCAACACCGGACATCAAAACTTCATTCCGAACACACTCCTAAGTCCCAAATCACCTAATGAAGCTATCCAAGCCATAAAATCCATATTCCGAGGTCGTTTACTAATAAGTCAACTCCCAGTTGACTTTTTCAACTAATAAGCTAATTTAAGAGACTAAGTGTCTTAGTTCTCACCACGACCAGTCCGAACCCGAACCAACCGACCCAGCACAACATATAAAGGCTAAGCAACATATGAAAAAGTAGAAACGGGGGAAACGGGGCTAATCACACGAAACGACCGGCCGGGTCGTTACACGGTCACCCCCCGAAAAAACCTCTTGAATGCGAGTATTTATAGAACATATAGAACTAGGGTTCAAGTTTTGAGCGGGAATTTGAAATCAAGGGTTTGAATTTAAGTCAAAATACCCGTTTGAATTCGGATGTTGAAGCCTTCATTTCATTTGTTCAGGTCACATCCGAAATGATAAAATCTCGACCGAAGCAATAGGATTTGGTGCGTCTTTGAGCTAAGAGTTGAAAGATCATCTCTGAAGAGTTGAGATACGCCAAATGGGAGCAGAGGATGATAGATCTTACAATAAAAAAATAGAGACACAGAGTCTGGTCATGGTTTAGAGATATTGGCATTTTGCTGGAAAAGAAAAAAAAAAAAGAGAGGCGGAGATAACGGCTGATTTGGGGGACAAAAGAAACCCTGGATGATGATGTATTAAGATTAGAATTTCAGGGATTAGGCTTTGAACTAAAAGAAGAATAGCTGGGCTGAGGGTTAGGCTTAAAATGATCTTCATCTAATGGCTGAACATTATAACCTTTCTTCTTCCACTTTACTTCTTTGGGCTTTCTTATCATATCATAATGATTTAGACTTAAAATATACTATGATACACATGTTACGTAACCGAATTTAAATAAAATAATGAATAATAATAATAATAATAATAATAATAATAATAATAATAATAATAATAATAATAATTGCAATAGTAACAACAACAATAGTATTGATAATTTCAATAGTAACAACAACAATAGTATTGATAATTATTATTAGTAATAATAATAATAATAATAATAATAACAATAATAATAATATTAATAACAACAATGATAATAGTACTATTAGTATTGAAAAATAAAGTATTTGATGTATTAATAACTTAGAAGCTCAAGGAAATTAATTAGAAGAAAAAAAGGATAAAATTAGATGTCAACAGCTGCCCCTCTTTGACCGGAAACGATGTAAAGGTTTTCAGGCAAAGAAATTGACATAGTAGCCAATTTTGTTCCGACCACATGTATGGGTTTGAAATGATTCATCTTGTGAGGATTTTGGGAAGATTGTGGGAAGAAAGAGGTTATAGGAAAGTTATGGCCGCACCCCCATTCTGAGTTTCCTACATATCTCGGGTTTTAGGAGAATAAGGGCATATGTAGTTCGAGAGTTATGTTAGGAAAGAATTTTATGGATTTAGAAACATGCCAGGAGGATGTTTGAGAGTGAAAATGTGCTTGTATTCTCCTAATTATAAAATATGATCAACAACATACCTATAAGTGTCACGACCCAAACAACCAAGTCGTGATGGCGCCTATTGTGGTACTAGGCCATCCGACTCACTACCCAAACACACAATATTTTATTTAAAAAATATCTTCTTTCAAGCTATTTAACGATAAATCTTTCATAAGAAATTCCAAATTAAAGAAAATACGGAAATAAAGTCCCGACATCGGGTGTCACTAGTCATGAGCGTCTACAATAACTGTCTAACAATACTAAGACTAAAACAGTCCATAAATCCACTAAAACAGCTATAGGAAGATATGAGGAAAAAAAGTAAGGCTGTGATAGCCGTGTAACTACCTTGCTAATTCAAAATGGTTCCGCGATGGATGAAATCAACACTCTCTGGTACGTCGAGTAACACCTGGATCAGCACACAAGGTGCAGGGAGTAACGTGAGTGCGCTAACTCAGTAAGTAACAACTATAAATAAAGGATGAGCAGTAGTGACAGGCAGTAATACACATAAAGTCCACAATATGAAATCTCAACAAAGTACAACATGCTTTCAAATTGGTATTTGAATCAAATTATCTCGTTTAGAAACCAGTTCTGGTGAAAATCATTTACAGATATTTTTCAACAGTTTCAATAGAGGCTCAATGCAAAAATCGAGTGAAAATGATGAAATCATAAACAACTACCCGGGCAAAACATCACTCATATACAGCTCCTCGGGCAAGCCTCACAGTCACTCGTAAACAGCCCCTCGGGCATATCTCACCATCACTCATGCCTCCCAATAACTCAGCACTCAGCACTCATACTCAGTAGGTATCTGCGCTCACTGGGGGTGTGTACAGACTCCGGAAGGGCTCCTTCAGCCCAAGCGCTATATCAGGCCAAATCATGGCATAAATCACTCAAGCCCTCGGCCTATATCAAAACATGCTGCGGCGTGCAACCCGATCCCATAAATATCCTCACAATCAGGCCCTCGGCCTCACTCAGTCATAAACCTCACAAGCCACTCGAGCTTTTAGTAAAACAGGGGACTCAGCCCAAAACATTATTTATATGCATCAAAACAGATTAATAAAACTGAGTTATGCAGTAAACATGTAATCATGACTAAGTATAGATTTCCAATCGAAAATAGTGAGAGGATAGTAAGAAAAAGGCCCCTGAGGGTCCAAATAGTACCGGCACAAGGCCCAAACATGGCATTCAGCCCAATTTGCAAAAACTCTTTCTAAAACACAACGCTATTACACAGCTTGAACAAAATACTCAATGCTACGGTTGCTACAGGATGGACCAAGTCGCAATCCCCAATGGTGCACGCCCACATGCCCGTCAACTAGCATGTGCGTCACCCCAAACTAGTAAAAATGATACAAAATCCGGGGTTTCATACCCTTGGGACTAGATTTACAATTGTTACTTACCTCAAACCGGTCAAATCTCTAACTCGCGATGCTCTTGCCTCTTGACTCGGCCTCCCAATGCTCCGAATCTATTAAAAATCAGCATATTACCATCAATATACACTAATGGAATGAATTCTACAAGAAAAACTATCAATTAGCCTAAAATCCCGAATTCGGCTCAAACTCGGCCTCCGGGACCACGTCTCAAAATCAGAAAAGACTTGAAAAAATACAAAGCCCATTCACTCACGAGTGAAACCATACCAAATTTATCAAAATCCGACCTCATTTGAGCCCTCAAATCCCCAAATCAAACTCTTCAATTCCCAAGCCCTAATCCCCTCAATTTCACTCATAATCTTCACTAATTACATGCTTAATCAATGGGAAATTACCATAAACACGAGTATTACGGCCCAAGTAGCTTAATTCAATGAAAAACCCCTTGATTCCCTCTTCCAAACTCTCCAAAAGCTTCAAAATCCGAATAGAAATGGTGAAAAACACCCACAAATTCGCGAAGTGTGCAATATATACCTTCTGCCCAGGCTTCTCGCACCTGCAGCCTTCTTTCTCGCATCTGCGGTCCAAGCGCCGCACCTGCGGAACAAAATCCGGGTAATCACGGACCACTGTAACAGAATCAATAGTAGTAGTCTCTGCACTGACATCCCTCACAAAAGCCAAATAAGATAGGCAACCTTTCTCAACCATACGCTGAGCCTTCAAGTAGGAAATCATCCTACTCGGTACATAATCTATAGAACCGCTCCACTCAACCCTCGGGAATCCCGACATCGCTAAGGTCATGGTCTTAGCCTGACAATCTAGAACAACATGGCATGGAGATAACCAATCCATGCCCAATATCACATCAAAGTCTACCATACTGAGCAACAATAGATCTACTCGGATCTCCAGACCCCCAGTAGACACCACACATGACTGATACACTCGGTCCACAACAATAGTATCACCCACAAAAGTAGATACATGAACATATGAAAGTAAAGACTCACGGGGCATATCCAGAAAATGAGCAAAGTATGAGGAAACATATGAATAGGTGGAACCAGGGTCAAATAATATGGAGGCATCTATGTGACAAACTGAAACAATACCTTTGATCACGGCATCTGAAGCCATATCATCTGGTTTTGTTGGGAGTGCATAGAAATGGGCCTGACCACCACTTGATCGACCTCCCCCTCTAGGACGACCCCTAACTAACTGACCTCCACACCTAGCTAGCTGGGCGGGTGGTGAAGTAACTGGAGCTGAAGTCAATGGCTGACTCCTCTGCTGAGATGAACCCCCAAGACGACGAGGACACTGCCTCCACATATTCCCAAACCCTCCACACTCAAAACAACTCCCTAGTGGGGGGGACGGGAATTGAAGGGAACCCCTAGCACCGGGATAACTGGTAGAAGAACCTAGCATGGAGGAGCACTGAAATGATGGAGCACGAGATGAACTTTGGGCTGGGAGGGCACTGAATGACGAGTGGACCTGATGAGAACTGTGAGAACCATGACCCGATGATGCACCCCGGTGAACTGGGTGAGCTGACTGTGCATGCCTGAATGGACGGCCTCTTCCGTGCTGAAACCGACCCCCATATGGAGCACCACTGAATCCACCCTGACCACGAGACCTCTTGGCCTCTCTCTAAACCCTCTCCTAACCTCGAACCATCTCAATCTGTCTAGCAATGTTGAAAACCTCATCAAAAGTAGCACTAGTCACTCTTTCTCTGGTCATAAGCAACCGAAGCTGGAAACCGAGGCCATCTATAAACCTCCTGATCCTCTATCGATCTGTGGGAACCAACTAGACCGCATGATGGTCCACCTCGGAGAACCACATCTCATACTGTGTAACAGACATATCACCCTGTTGAAGCTGCTCAAACTTCCTGCGCAGCTCCTCTCTGTGGAGCTCAGGTACAAACTTCTCCAGAAAGAGAAGGAGAACTACTGCCAAGTAAGGGGCGCTGCGCCAATTGTCCTACACCTCTCGTAAGCCTCCCACCTACTAAATGCAACCCAGAGAACTGGAAAGTAGTGTATGAGACCCCGCTGGTCTCCAAAATACCAGTTGTCCGAAGTATCCTCTGAGACTTGTCCAAGAAACCCTGTGCATCCTCACCTTCAGCACCACTAAACGACGGAGGCTGGAGTCTCCGAACCTCTCCATTATGCACTGCTCATCCTCTGGCATAATAGGAACTACATTGTTCTGAGCAGCTGCAACCGGGTGGGCTAGAGGTGCCCCCGGTGTGTGAAGTACTTGAAAAACCTACTCAGGTGTACGGGCGACGGGAGTCTAAGTGCCTCCTCCAGCCTGAGAAGTGGCTGCGGTTCTAGTAACTGAGACCGCCTGAGCAAGGCCAGTACACGCTGATAAGATCTGAGCTAGGTCCTCCTAAAGGCCAGGAATCACAATAAGCACATAGGGTGCCTGAGCTGGTCCTGCTGCAGCATCTATGGCTGGGACCTGATCTGGAGTAACTAGAGGGTCCACAGGTACTGCCCCGGCTACTACGCAAGCTGCACCCCTAACCCTACCAAATCCTTTCACGGGCCTAACTGGTTGCTGGTCATCCTGTCCAGTAGTGCGGGTCCTCACCATTTGTGAGAGAATGAAACAATATATGTTTAGTTACCAAAATCAATGGATTCACACGACAAGAATTCAAGAATGTGAGATTTTTCCTAAGGGTTCTACAACCTCTCGAAGATAAGTACGGACGTCTCCGCACCGATCCGCAAGACTCTACTAAACCTGCTCATGACTTGTGAGACCTATGTAACCTAGGCTCTGATACCAACTTGTCATGACCCCAACAACAAAGTCGTGATGGCGCCAATTATGGTACTAGGCCAGCCGACTCACTACCCAAACATACAATATTTCATTTCAAAAATATTTGCTTTCAAGCTATTTAGCGGTAAATATTTCATAAGAAATTCCAAATCAAAGAAAATACGGAAATAAAGGCGCGACATAGGGTGTCACTAGTCATGAGTGTCTACAATAGCCGTCTAACAATACTAAGACTAATACAGTCCAGAAATCCACTAAAAACAACTATAGGAAGATAGGAGGGAGAAGAGCAAGGCTACAATCACCGTGCAACTACCTTGCTAACTCCAAATGGATCCGCGATGGATGAAATCAACACTCGCTGGTACGTTCAGTAACACCTGGATCTGCACACAAGGTGAAGGGGGTGAGGTGAGTACGCCAACTTAGTAAGTAACAACTATAAATAAAGGCTGAGCAGTAAAACACATAAAGTCCATGTCGCGCCCCCCTCTTTCCTCTCCTTTCGGATCAGTCAGGTTTTTCGACACTATTGGGACAACTCGTTTCCTTTTGGGATAAGGGATGTGAAGGATTTGAAGAGTCGCCACCTAACGAATTAAGATTCATTAGGGCACCTATTAAGGGTCACAATAACACTAATTGAATAACCAGAGATTGGGAAAGGGGTTGAAATTACTCCAAGGGGAAGGTGTTAGGCACCCCTCAAAGTCCACAACTGTGGTTCTCGGCCAAACAAGCTTTGTGAATTCAAGCAAGTAGGAAATAGGTAGTCAAAGTATACACATGGAAACAAGTAATGGTTTTGAAAAGATTCACAGTCTAAGCACACATATCTAATAAAGTGTTGAAAGATTTAGGGTCTAAGCACACATATGTAGGGGATAGGGGAGTCCTAAGTTGTTTATCCTATAGGATTACATCAATGCAATGCCCGATAATCTTTCCTCAGTGAGGGGCTACATGTGGCATTAGCGCACCGGTCATTATATCCATATCTACCCTTTACCCCACCCCGTAGCGGTTATTAAGCGAGTTTATTTAGCGATCTTTATGCGTACTGTTACCCGTCCCTTCTTAATGGTCCTAGATGAATGTAGGACCTCTAAGTACAGATTGTTCTAGACAAACCCTTAAGGTTTAATAAAAAAGATAAAATTCTAAGCGACATGCAAGAACAAATAGGACTAATCAGATAAATGCAGGAACGCAATTATGAGGCCAGATTTACCGCCACAAGTAATGCACATAATCAGCATGTCTCAAACATAAATAAGAGGAAGTTTTATTAGATAGGATCCTAAGCAGGATATCTAAGTGAGTATCAATACACATAAATATACAGCTTTATTTCATAAACTCAGAAGCAGGGGCCTAATAAGTTTGCCTACTGATTTTTAAGCCTGTTAACCTTTAGACAGTTCAAAAGTTGTATTTGCCTAAAAGCATGACGTTCTAGGTGTTAGGAAAATGCAGGGATTGTTACCAGTTTTATCTAAAACAGGATAATCATATGCGAGATTGTTTTATTCCTCTTTTCATGAATCAGTAGTTTAAACTAGGCGTGGCTAAGCAAATACGAACGAAATCCTATAGCATGGTATCTAATATGCACATATAAAATGCAGAATGGTTAAGACATGATTTCGGGATGTGCATAATTCCTAAAGCATGATTTCTAAAATGCATAGAGAATTACAGAGTTGTTAAGCACGATTTATGAAGGCACATGTAGCAACAGTTTACGTTAATTATCCTAAGAGTAGGATTTCTAAGTGGTAAACATACACATGCTTTAAGGACATGTTGTATGTTAAAGCAGTAAACATGAAAGCCTTAAAGACATGATATCTAATGCATGTTTGGCATGGTTTAAATGAATATGTTGGTCCTAAGCATGGATTCTAAGCAGATATAGGGAATGTAAAAGCCTAAGGAATGATTTCTACCCAATGATAGGATATATAACTACCCTCCCCATTTCACTAGCCAACCCTGATATCTGTTACAATAATTGTTACAAACCAACAGCTGAATGAATTACATAAATAGTTAGAAAAGAATAAGTTAAACTATAGGGAGCCTGAAGTAGGCCCAAGTGTACCAAACTTTCCATAGTCTCAAATGCCAAAGTCATAGCCTTTTTCATGTCCGGGTGTGTCAAAGTTCCCTAAGGACCTCAAGGATCCCGGACAGTTCTCACACTCAGATTTCATAACCAGAACTGAGTAAGTGCAGTGTGGAAGAGCCGGCTCCAATGCATAGGAGTTCAGAGGGATCTCACAGGGATCCCAAAGCAGTCACACACTGGAGGGGTAGAACTTAAGGACCTAAGAGTAGAGTGAGAGTGCTTGACATAGTTTTGAAAAGGCTTTGGTATAAAACAGTATTGAAAAGACTCAATTTAAATTTATCAAAGTATGAAGTGGTTTAGTAGTAAAATAGTTTGAACAAAAGTAGGGTAATTCAAAAAATAGTAGATCAACTACAGAACATAACAGGTTCAGCAACACTTAAACAACAGTCCTTCACACATGGGTAAGGGGGGTTGGGGACAGATATAGCACCCAAGGTGAGAACATAACAAGCATAAGCATAGAAGTCTCAAGGAATAGCAGACAATATGTCATGGGTTCCAGAATTGCTAATTGGGGACATGGTTGCATAAAATTAGAAGTGCTTAGGGACTTGTGGGATTGGGGATAAATAATGATGTAAACAAAATATAGGAATATGAATTTCAGAACAACAAATAGAATACATAGTGGTATTAAACAGAATTGAGCATATAATCAGAACAACTTAAGGTAACAATTGCACAATAGGTGCATACCAGAACTAGGCAACTCATAGACATGAATTCAAAGACAGTGTAGGGTCACATGGAGACAAATTACACAGGAAGTAAACATGTTCATAAATAGGCTGATCCTAAAAAGGGGTTAGAACATAACTAGTATACTAAGTAAAACAAGTTAAACACATGTTGAGAAGCAAACAATAAACAGAAACAGATTAGTAAAATGATAAACTAAAGCAGTAGAAGAAACACATTGATTTTGGAACTAGAATTTAAAAATAGAACATACCAGTAAGGAGAATAGACACAAAGTGAAGAATAGGAAAGAGCAATTGTTAGCCTTGGCTTGCATCCGGCTAATTCAGTAACAATAGCAAGTAACAAAAGTAAGCATAAGAGCTTTTGAGTGTATGAGAGAGTTGTGAACTAATGTGAGTTCGTGTGTGTAGAAGATTGTGTAATGAGAGTAGAAGAGAGAAATATATATAGTAGTTTGAAAGCTATGTAAATAAGGTATGAATCAAAATTGTACAGTGATTATGGAACTCAGAATCAATTAGAGTAAAATTAGTCCAAGTCTTCCTTTAATTAAGGGAATCAATTCAAACGGTAATGAACAGGTAACAAGCAAGGAAATAAATCATGTATAGCTGGAGCATAACAAATAAGGAAATAATTCAAATACAGTAGGTACAGAGTAAGCAATTAGGGGTAGATACATAAGGTCTAATTAAGGAAACAATTAGTAGGAACCAATTAATAATAGAGTCAATCACATAATAAGGTAAGAAAATAAATTATAGGTCGTAAAAACAGGAAAATGTTCGGAAATCAGTAAAGAGTATCAACACAGGAAATCAGGGATTCAAAGAACAAAGAATGGCACTGACTAAGGGAAATAGTGTAGACTCCTATGAATAAGAAAATAAACCCAAACACAAACAGAAGGAATCGGAAAATATGAAACCCTAACGGACATATTAGGGTAGAAAATTAATCGAAGCAGAACCTAAGAGAATAAAACATACAGACAAGTTGAGTTAATAGACAGTAAAGATGAACTCAGAACCCAAAACTAAAGGTAGAAAATTAGGGGTTTTTAAACATAATTAGTTAGGTTAAGTTAGAACCTAAATGAAAATCGTTTAAACACAACTAAAATAATAGAATAACACTTAAAGATCAGAGAAAATCGTTTTGAAGAGAAGTTCAGAATCCCTAGTTATCAAGATGAAGAGACGCTTGGAAAATCAGAAAGGTTTCCATAGAAAAACAGTAAAATAGCTCAAATATACTCAAATCTATTACAGACCTAAAGAGCCAAGAGATGAAGTTAGGTTTTTGAGAGAGATAACCCAGAGATAGAGAGATTCCGGCTTAGAAGCCATAGATTTAGTAATAAAATAGGACGATCTTAGTCAATCGAGCCATAGTGGCCTGAGGATGGTGAGAACAGGTCCAGGGGTGAGTGAACGGCCACTGGTCCCCTTGAGGACCTCAAGACGGCAAGAATCCCGGCCATAGGAGAGCCATTAGGGATAGGAGTGGAGGTGAGCCACCATTATTAACGGTGAGCAAGGAACCGACGGAGGGGGGTTAGGGTTAGGCAGAGGGAGTTTTCAGAGAGAAGGAGAGGGGTGACGACGAATGAGTGAGGAGTGAATGAGAGTTGGGGGGGGGTGGGTCATTAGGTTAATTTAGGAAAGAACGAATTCGGGCCGTTGCTCAAAATTGATCAACGTTCAAGATTTAATCAGCTTTGGGTCGGGTAGGATTTAGGGATTGGGCCTAGATATTTGGGCTGGTCTAATTAGGTGTTTGGGCTGGTTTAATTAAGGAATTTGGGCTGGTTTAAATAGGTTATAATTGAAATGAAATGGGGCTATTTGTTAAATACCCAATTCGAATTAGTTAAAATAATTTATAAAATAGCTAGTAATATAAAAAATGAATTTCATGCATAGAAAATAGCTAAAAATGATTATTTAGTATTTTAAAATACAAAGGACTAATTTTCAGTAAAAAATAGTACGAAATTATATGTTTAGGCTATAATTGCAAAGTCATTGCAATTATAGCCAAAAGATGTCAATTTGGCTGATTACGGAATAATTAAATCAAGAAATGTTTTTGAAATCATTTGTGATGCAATTTTATAATTGTTTATTGGAAATAAAATACTGGAAAAATTAATAAAACATAGAAAAATTATGGCAAAATACCAATTGCAAGTAATGCATGATTTTGAAGGTATATATGCAATTAAGAATATTTTGGAAAAAATTGGGTATCAAACACTGCCCCTCTTTACCCGGAAAGGATGAGAGAGTTGTCGGGTAAAGATATGATGGACAATTTGGACGAGCGAAACGGTTTGGGAGATTTAGGCCATACTCTGGCTTTTGAGCTACCTACATATCCCTGGTTTTACAGGAATCGGGCCATATGTAGTTCCGGATTCATCGGCGAAGTATACTGGTTAAATCATCACAAGAACAGACGCAACATGTAGGGATGGGCGAATGAACGGTTTACGAGAGAGGTTAGGCTTAATACAGTTGAGGAACTGGAGCAGGATCTCTCCTGCTAGGATAGCCGTTGCTCGCCGGGTTACCTACAAATAAGATTAATACAAGCGTATATTGTGCATAAATTTTAACATGATGCAGGTTCCCGTTGGACTATGAAAGCTATCTTCGGACGGTTAGGGATGACTTCCTTAGACCATGATGTCCTGGGCCATGAATTGTTTGATGAGAGATTCACAGGCCATGAAATAATGTTCTCGGGCCATGAAGATGGTGCCTCCAAACTATGACGCCTTTGAATAGTGGTATGTAAGATTGAGAGAGATCCTCAGGCCATGACATGGTGTCTTCCAGCTATGAGGATGATGGGAATAGACTATGACGCCTTTGGAAAAGTTGGCGATATTTCAGCCTATGAGATGCAATTATTTGATGTTGACAATACAAGGCTTAGTCTTGCGAAATGAAGGGCAGAGCTTAGCCCGAAAGAGGAGCGAAGTAAATAATGCTTGAGAGACAACGATAGTCTCGGTGAAGAATTATGCAGGTTAAGGTAGAGATTAGCCTTATGCAAAATAGAGGTAGATCTTAACCTCATGCAAGATGGAAACAGAGCTTAGTCTCATGCGGGGGAAGGCAGTGATTAGCCTTATACAGATGAAGGCAGAGATTAGCCTTATGCAGGTGGAGGCAGAGCTTAGCCTCATGTAGGAGAAGGCAGAGATTAGCCTTATGCCGGGTGAAGGTAGAGCTTAACCTCATGCAGATAGGAAGGCAGCGATTAGCCTTATGCAGATGGAGGCAGAGCTTAGCCTCATGCAAAAATGCGGGACAGAGCTTAGTCCCATGCAAGATGAAGGCGGAGCTTAGCCTTATGTAGAAGAATAAATAGCAAATGATAGTAGAATTTCTTAGCTGGTAGCAGATTTTGATATTGCGATTGTTGTGAGAATTGTGACTATGGAGCATGTTTGTTCTTTGTGCTAATAGCAAATTTCGGCAATTGCAACTGTTTTGAGAATTTTGACTTTGAAGCGTGTTTATCCTTTGTTCCTGCATCCAAAGAAAAATCATCAGTTCTGTAGATGGTGAGGGTCGGTTCGTATCCCCGGTGGCTTTGCTTGACTCGTTCTGCTTGGTCTGATGATCCTGTTCAAGTTATCGGGGTAGCGTTTGCTAAACAGAGCTATTTTTGAAAGCAAGCATGCATGATTTGCAAAGACATAGTATGAAATATATTTTAAGAAATTTAGATGAACCGAAGACCGTGCCAAAGTTCAAGACATTGCAAACTCTCATGTTACAGAATTTTGAGGTTCCTCCTCAAAATTCTGCCCCACTTTCCAATTACCGGGGGGGGGGAATGAGATTGAATTGTGATGTGACCGAACCCATAGGGCTGCCTACGTATCATCTCTTAAACGGGAATCAGGTCAGGCATAGTTCAATTTACATCATTTGAGAAGAGCATAAAGAATTACACATATTAGCACTTGACTGCATCGGAATTGATTTGTTTTGGCCAGACTTCTTCGTCCATTTCTGCAAGTATGAGAGCTCCTCCTGTCAATAATCGATGAACCATATACGGACCTTTCCAATTGGGAGAGAGTTTCCCTTTGGCTTCATCTTGATATGGAAAGATCTTCCCGAACACCAGGTGCCCCGGTGTGAACTGTCTTGGCTTGACTCTTTTGTTGAAGGCTCTGGTCATTCTGCTTTGATAAAGTTGTCCGTGACATATTGCATTCATCCTTTTCCTGACTATGAGGGCTAGCTGCTCATAAAAACTTTTTATCCATTCTGCATCGCTGAGCTCATCTTCTTATATGATTTTTAAGGAAGGAATTTCCGCTTTGACAGGAATAACAACTTCCGTACCATAAACCAGCAAGTAAAGAGTTGCCCCGGTTGATGTGAGGACTGTGGTGAGGTATCTCAGTAAGGAAAATGATAGCTTTTCGTGCCACTGTTTGTGTCTTTCTATCATCTTTCTCAATTCCTGCACATGGTGCAGATACAACAATATATTGGAACTCTTGGTAGCCCATTCTCCTTGTACTTGGTGTGTTAGCAGGTCTGAATCACCGATAACTAGCCGCTCTTGAATATTCATGTCAATGGCCATGTTGAGCCCTAGGATACAGGCTTCATACTCTGCCATATTGTTGGTGTAGGAGAGTCTGATTTTAGTAGATACCGGATAATGTTGGCCAATTTCCGACACCAAGACTGCTCCAATACCGACTCATCTGAAATTGGTTGCTCCGTCGAAGAACATTCTCCAACCGTCATAGGATTCAACAATGTCTTCTCCTATGAATAATACTTCTTCATCGGGAAAATATGTTTTTTGAGGTTCGTATTCTCCTCTCACAGGGTTCTCGGCAAGATGATCTGCCAATGCTTGTCCCTTGACCACTTTCCGAGTCACATACACAATGTTGAATTAACTTAGCAGGATTTTCCGCTTAGCCAGCTTGACAATGGGCATGGGCTTCTGAAAGATGTACTTCAAGGGATCCATCCTTGATATGAGATATGTCGTGTAGGCACAAAAGTAGTGCCTCAGCTTCTGTACTACCCAGGTTAGAGCACATCAGGTACGCTCCAGTAGAGGATACCGTGCCTCGTATGAAGTGAAATTCTTACTCAGATAATAGATAGCCTATTCCTTTCTTTCTATCTCAACGTGCTGCCCCAGAACGCAGCCAAAAGCTCCATCTAATACCGCAAGGTAGAGTAGCAAGGGCTTACCTGGATCTGGCGGGACCAAAACTGGTGGCGTTGACAAGTATTCCTTGATTCTGTCGAAAGCTATTTCACAATCCTCGGTCCATTCGGTTGCAGCATCATTCTTTAACATCTTGAAGATCAGTTCACATATGACCGTGGACTGGGCTATGAACTGGCTGATGTAGTTAAGGTGCCCCAGGATACTCATCAAATATTTCTTGTTCTATGGTGGGGGTAACTCTTGGATGGATTGGAATTTTGATGGACCCAGTTCTATTCCTCTGCGGCTGACGATGAACCCAAGCAATTTTCTGGCAGGAACCTCGAATGCACACTACGCGGGGTTTACTTTCAGGTTGTATTTCCGTAACCTGTTGAAGAACTTCCTCATACCTGCTATATGGTTGGTGGCTTTCTTGGACTTGATAATGACGTTGTCCACATATACCTCGATCTCTTTATGTATCATGTCATGGAAGATAGTGGTCATAGCCCTCATATAAGTGGCCCCAACATTCTTTAAGCCGAATGGCATCATCTTATAACAGTAGACTCCCTACGGCGTGACGAAAGCCGTTTTCTCAGCATCTTCTTTGTCCATCCAAATCTGATGATATCCGGCGAAACAATCCACGAACGCCTGAAGTTCATGCTTTGCACAATTGTCAATCAGGATGTGTATATTTGGAAGGGGGAAATCATCCTTTGGACTTACCCGGTTAAGATCCCGGTTGTCGACACAAACCCTAACTTTTTCGTCTTTCTTGGCCACTGACACGATGTTGGCTAGCCATGTTGGATATTCAACTACCTTGAGGACCTTGGTATTGATTTTCTTGGTAAATTCCTCCTTGATTTTCAGGCTCATATCAGGCTTGAACTTCCTGAGCTTCTGCTTTATCGGCGGGAATATTGGATTGGTTGGCAGCTTGTGAACCACAATGGATGTACTTACACCAGTCATGTCGTTGTACGACCATGCAAATATGTCTTCATACTCTTTCAAGAATTGGGTTTATTCCTCTTTCTCTGATGGCGACAAATGGACGCTGATGCGAGTTCCTTTGACAGTCTCTGAATCTCCCAGGTTGACTACCTCAGTTTTGTCCAGGTTGGACTTAGGTATGTTCTCGAAATCCTCAACTTCTCAGACAATTTAATCGGGTATGACATCCTCTTCTTCTGAATCGCTGTACTTTTCTTGCGTCTCATTGCATGTCGCAGTCATCGGTTCATCAAGACATGAAATAGTAATGTTTGATTGTCAGGAGCTTCTGTTCGTTCAACTGTCATTGTGTTTTCCTTTCTGATATTGCTCAAATTTTCCATTTTGCCTTTGCCTTTAGGTGGACTAGGACGAGGAGAAGGTGGAGGGTCCCTAGATCTTGTGTGATATGATGATGGTGCCAGAATGCACGAACCAACATTTGGGGAGGGGAATAATCAAAAAGAAAGAAAGCAAAAACAAAAGGTAGCCAAGTCAGTGAGGATCATGAGAAAATATTGCAGTATTTAGACACACATTTTAGGAATATAAAAGCGTGTCCTAATTTGGGAGCCTCGTTGTGCCCGAGGTAGGCCTAGCGACAAGTTGATTTGGAGAACTTAGATACCAATAATTACCTTATTTCATTAATGTAAAAGTAGATAAATCTGAAACGACACTAAATAAGATAAGTCACTAATGGCACTTGGCCTTATTACATTTGAAAAAGCAAGTAAATCTAACCTACTTGGTCCCAGAAGGACCTTCCCCAGGCTTGATCTTCTTGGCTCTGTCGTTCAGGTTCCCCAGTCCGTGCATGCCCAACAACAGGTATCTTTGTCACTTGGCGAAAGGTCTTCCCACCAATCCAGCAACAATGGTGGTATTCTTTGGACCATGCCGAACCTGGGGACTTCGTGCCTCATTTTCTGCAAAAGAGCTAAGGTTAGACCCTTTCCCCCTCCAGATTCAACTACTTATACATCAGTGATTAGCATATTGGCACTTAGTTCTCCAAATTAATGCATAGATCGTGGTTGCATCCATTGGGATTATGGAAACCCCAGTGGACTTTTGGATAAGGCTTTTCATAAATGTTATTATGAGGGCAACATATTAACCCAACTAAGTTTGACCATGATGCATGTACATTTATAATCAGAGTAGGGTTACTATGTGGGTCTATACTGGTACCCTCAAGCAGACAACTTGAGGGGGAAAGGCACGGAACCGTCGACTGTACCGGTGATCGACTAGTTTTACAGCAAATAAGCCTTTCCGAATTTAGGGGGTGATATAAAATAGGAAGAGCGCAACCACTCATCAAGCGTTTCTATAAGATTTGTATAGGCACAAGTGGAATATGATGTTGAGCATGATTATGCATCAATAAGCAATAAACATATTGTCACGTATTTGCACATTATGAAAGCGATAAATACAACAGTTATGATTGAAAAGCAGTTACAAAGGAAAAGAAAAAGAAACATGTTAGTTTCATTTAAACGAATAAATACTTGGGAAAGTAAAAAATTAATTGCACATAACGGGGAGAGGGAAAGGGCGCATGTATTTAAAAAAACCAGGCATACTTAAACGAATTCACAAAAATGGTTTGTAATGGTAAAATCCTAGACTTTCCCAGCAGCGCCATGCTGTCGCGCCACCCTCTTTCCTCTCCTTTCGGATCGGTCAGGGTTTTTGACATTATTGGAACAACTCATTTCCTTTTGGGATAAGGGATGTGAAGGATTTGAAGAGTCGCCACCTAACGAATTAAGGTGCATTAGGGCACCTATTAAGGGTCACAATAATACTAATTGAATAACTAGAGATTGTTAAGGGCTTGAAATTACTCCAAGGGGAAGGTGTTAGGCACCCCTCAAAGTCCACAACTGTGGTTCCCAACCAAACAAGCTTTGTGAATTCAATCAAGTAGCAAATAGGCAGTCAAAGTATACACATGGAAACAAGTAATGATTTTTAAAAGATTCGCAGTCTAAGCACACATATGTATAAAGTTTTGAAAGATTTAGGGTCTAAGCACACTTATGTAGGGGATAGAGGAGTCCTAAGTTGTTTATCCTATGGGATCACATCAATGCAATGCCCGATAATCACTCATCAGTGAGGGGCTACACGTGGCATTAGCGCACCGGGCATCATATCCATATCGACCCCTTACCCCACCCCTTATCGGTTATTAAGTGAGTTTATTTAGCGATCTCTATGTGTGTTGTTACCCGTTTCTTCTTAATGGTCCTGGAGGAATTTAGGATCTCTATGTAAAGGTAGTTCTAGACAAACCCTTAAGGTTTTAAAAAAAAGATAAAATTCTACGCGACATGCAAGAACAAATAGGACTAATCAGATAAATGCAGGAAGGCAATTGTGAGGCTAGATTTACCTCCACAAGTAATGCACATAATCAGCACGTCTGAAACACAAACAAAAGGCAGTTTTATTAGATAGGATCCTAAGCAGGATATCTAAGTGAGTATCAATGCACATAAATATGCAGCTTTATTTCATAAATTCAGATGCAGGGGCCTAATAAGTTTGCCTACTGATTTTTAAGCATGTTAACCTTTAGACAGTTCAGAAGTTGTTTTTCCCTAAAAGCATGTTGTTTTAGGTGTTACAAAAATGCAGGGATTGTTACCAGTTTTATCTAAAACAGGATAATCATATGCGAGATTATTTTATTCCTCTTTTCATGAATCAGTAGTTTAAAATAGGCATGGGTATGCAATTAAGAAACGAAATCCTAGAGCATGGTATCTAATATGCACATATAAAATGCAGAATGGTTAAGACATGATTTTGGGATGTGCAGAATTCCTAAAGTATGATTTCTAAAATGCACAGAGAATTACAGAGTTGTTAAGCACGATTTATGAAGGCACATTTAGCAACAGTTTACAATAATTATCCTAAGAGCAGGATTTCTATGTGGTAAGCATACGCATTCATTAAGGACATGCTGTACACTAAAGCAGTTAACATGAAAGCCTTAAAAGCATGATATGTAATGCATGTTTGACATAGTTTGAAGGAATATGTTGGTCCTAAGCATGTATTCTAATGCAGATATAGGGAATGTAAAAGCGTAAGGCATGATTTCTACCAAATGATAGGATATACAACTACCTTCCCCATTTCACTAGCAAACCCCAATATCTGTTTAGAATAATTATTACAAACCAACAACTGAATGAATTACATAAATAGATAGAAAAGAAGAAGTTAAACTATAGTGAGCTTGAAGTAGGCCCAAATGTACCAAACTTTTCGTAGCCTCAAATGCCAAAGTCATAGCCTTTCTCATGTCCAGGTGTGTCAGAGTTCCCTAAGGACCTCAAGGATCCCAGGCAGTGCTCACACCCATATTTCATAACCAGAACTGAGTAAGTGCAGTTTGGAAGAGCCGGCTCCCATATATCAAAGTTCAGAGGGATCTCACAAGGATCTCAAAGCAGTCACACACTGGAGGGGCAGAACTTAAGGACCTAAGAGTAGAGTGAGAGTGCTTGACATAGTTATGAAAAGGCTTTGGTATAAAACAGTATTGAAAAGACTCAGTTGAAGTTTATAAAAGTATGAAGTCCTTTAGTAGTAAAATAGTTTGAACAAGAATAGGGTAATTACATAAACAGTAGATCAACTACAAAACATAATAGTTTCAGCAACACTCAAACAACAGTCCTTCATACAGGGGTAAGGGGGGTTGGGGACAGATATAGCACCCAAGGTGAGCACACAACAAGCATAAGCATAGAAGTCTCAACGAATAACAGACAAGATGTCATGGGTTCCGGAATTGCTAATTGGGAACATGGTTGCATAGAATCAGAAGTGCTTAGGGACTTGTGGGATTGGGGATAACTAATGATGTAAACATAGTATAGAAATATGAATTTCAGAACAAAAAATAGAAGACATAGTGGTATCAAACAGAATTCAGCATATAATCATAACAACTTAAGGTAACAATTGCACAATAGGTGCATACAAGAACTAGGCAACTCATAGACAAGAATTCAAAGACAGAGTAGAGTCACATGGAGACAAATTACACAGGAAGTAAACATGTTCATAAATAGGCTGATCCTAAAAAAAAGGGTTAGAACATCACTAGTATACTAAGTAAAACAAGTTAAACACATGTTGAGAAGTAAACAATAGACAAAAACAGATTAGTAAAATGATAAATTAAAGCAGTAGAAGAAACACATTGATTTTGGAACTGGAATTTAAAATTAGAACATACCAGTAAGGAGAATAGACACAAAGTGAAGAACAGGAAAGTGCAATTGTTAGCCTTGGCTTCCAGCCGGCTAATTCAGTAATAACAAGTAACAAAAGTAAGCCGAAGAGTTTTTGAGTGTATGAGAGAATTGTGAACTAATGTGAGTTCGTGTGTGTAGAAGACTGTGTAATGAGAGTAGAAGAGAGCAATATATATAGTAGTTTGAAATCTAAGTAAAATAAGGTAAGAATAAAAATTGTATAGTGATTATGGAACTCAGAATCAATTAGAGTAAAATCAGTCTAAGTCTTCCCTTAATTAAGGGAATCAGTCCAAACGGTAAAGAACATGTAACAAGTAAGGAAAGAAATCATGTGTATCTGGAGCATAACAAATACGAAAAGAATTCAAACACAGTGGGTACATATTAAGCAATTAGGGATAGATACATAAGGTATAATTAAGGAAACAATTAGTAGGAACCAACTAATAATATAGTCAATCACATAATAAGGTAAGAAAATAGTTTACAGGTTGTAAACACAGGAAAAGGTAACCGGAAATCAGTAAAGAATATCAACACAGGAAATCAGGGATTCAAAGAATCAAAGAATAGCACTGACTAAGGGAAATAGTGTAGACTCCCATGAATAAAAAAATAAACCCAAACACAAATAGAAGGAATCGGAAAATATGAAACCCTAATGGACATATTAGGGTAGAGAATTAATCAAAGCATAACCCAAGAGAATAAAACATACAAACAAGTTGAGTGAATAGACAGTAAATATGAACTCAGAATCCAAAACTAAAGCTTGAAAATTAGGGTTTTTTAAACATAATTAGTTAGGTTAAGGGAGAACCTAAATGAAAATCGTTTAAACACAATAAAAATCATAGAATAACACTTAAAAATCAGATAAAATCATTTTGAAGAGACGTTCAGATACCCTAGTTATGAAGATGAAGAGACGCTTGGAAAATCAGAAAGGTTTCCATAGAAAAAAAGTAAAATAGCTCAAATATACTCAGATCTATTACAGATCTAAAGAGCCAAGAGATGAAGTTAGGGTTTTGAGAGAGATAACCCAGAGATAGAGAGATTCCGGCTTAGAAGCCATAGATTTAGTAATAAAATAGGTCGATCTTACTCAATCGAGCCATGGTGGCCTGAGAATGGTGAGAACAGGTCCAGGGGTGAGTGAACGGCCACTGTTCCCCTTGAGGACCTCAAGACGGCCAGAATCCCGGCCCTAGGAGAGCCATTATGGATAGGAGTGGAGGTGAGCCACCATTATTAACGGTGAGCAAGGAACCGGCGGAGGGGGGGGGGTTAGGTTTAGGCAGAGGGAGTTTTTAGAGAGAAGGAGAGGGGTGACGATGAGTG
>ML368822.1:0-31484 GCA_005239525.1 Nicotiana knightiana
TATATATATATATATATATATATATATATATATATATATATATATATATATATATACATAATAATGATAATAAAAGATCAGAAAGTGGGTATGTTGTTCTCTAATGTCACCTGCTTTTGGAGCCTCTCAGCTTCCTCGAGGGCAACTGGGGCATCAACATCGGTCTCCTCATCTACACCCTCGAAGTAGTCCCCGAATGCATCCTCCTCTCCAAGAGAGGTCTCTGGACCAGGGAAACCCCTAACTTGAGCATCTCGTATCTCCCCTTGAGAGAATGACGGGCCCGAATAAAATCCACAGCGATGTCGGCCTCCATCGAGTTTTCTTCCCTATCTCGGATAGCTCCAGTAGCAAGCCCTCCGAGTTCCTCACCTCGGACTGTGCCATGTCCGATGAGCATCTCGGGGACTGTGACCAAACCCTCCTCGAGGGTCTCCTCTACGCACATCGGGTCTGCATCGACCGCCCTTAGCTCAACAGGCGAGTGCCGAGGGACTCTCGAAGCATCAGCACTTCGTCGTGCCCTTTGTACCAAAAGGTAGGCATCATTAATTTATTCTTCGGCCCACAGACTCTTAGCGGCCGCCAAATATATGACCGTGGCCTCAGTTTTAGGCTTCCGAGCGTTTGCCCTTTTTGATTTTGGAGACCCTTCCGAGGCCTCTTTCTTCCTTTTCTTATCTTTTACGGCCTTCGGGGCCTCTTTCTCACCAGGTGGAGGCAGTCTCATCAGTACTCCTTCACCAAGGCCTACACAAGTATATTATATCAAAAGCGTCGTTAGCAAAAATTCTCACAAACCATATGAAAACAGTAATGACGGGAGCATACCGTGATTCTTGGCCTGCCATTGTGTTTGGGCCAGCTCACGCCATACACGCTTGTTGTATGGGAAATAAGAGTCAAATATTTGATCCACCCCGAAAGGTTCTGAACTGCATCAAGAAACAAAACAGTGGCTGCACAATTAAAATAAAGTCAATCGAAAGAGAAGGAGACAAAAATCACGCTCGAGTCGAAGGTACTTACATTTCATGTTCCACTCCCCTGGGAATGGCATTATGTCGGGGATGATATCAGAGGTTTTGATTCTGATAAACCGGCTCATCCACCCTCGGTCCCTATCCTCATCGATGCAGGCAAGGAACGCCTTGGTGGATCGACGATGCAATTTAATAAGGCCCCCACGGAAAAGTCGAGGGCTGTATAATTTGATCAAATGGTCGAGGGTGAAGATCATTCCCTCGACCATGTTGGCAATATGACGAAACATGTAGACAATCCTCCAAAAAGAAGGATAGATCTGACCGAGTGTCACTCGGTATTGGCGGAAAAAATCAATAATCACCGGATCAACCGGTGGGGAAAAAGAATGAACGGGACCTAAGGTGAAGGGATATGTGTATACGCTAAGGAAGCAAGGCTTGTGCGTGACTATGCTTTCGTCAGCCGTGGGAATGTCTACTCGGGCTGCCTCTCCCGAGTGGTAGTCGAGTTTCACCCTCTCAACGTCCGATATTACGCTTATATATCGGAGCATGGGCTCACATCGTCTCGGTGTAGAAGGGGGTTTTTATATTGAAAAGTCAGAAATGGTGTCGAAAGGGACAGGAATGCATTGTTCAATTGTAGGAGGGGTTTTTGACTTTCCCTTAGATGGTCTTGATGTAGTAGTAGCCCCCTCCTTTTGTGGAACTTTTGGAGGTCTTTGCCATGGTGGCTATCGAGTTTTGTAGTAAGAAGATGGGAAAATGTGAGCAGGAAGAAGATAAGAAGAGAGAACACTTAGACGAAATCTGATGGTTTGAAGAAGAAGATGCGGATCTATGAAAGGAAAGAGATTTTGGTATTTATAAGGGTTCTTTTGATCAACTTGAAACGGGAAAATTGAACATGTGACGGTTCATGGGCCCCTCGAGAATTGTGTTGACAGCGCCCTCTGCACAGCTTTTCGCGTCACCTCATTTAATGCTCTGAAGGGGCTGATGCCATAATAGGAGTGTCGAAGGGGTGGAAGGTCAAAACCATTTCTTATCTCTTCATTTTAAGAAATGTGGGGACTATCTGTACACGGCTAAAATCAGAGAGCCCAATTTTACGGCCACTTCGATGAAGGCAAAGGTTCGAAGGCCCGAGCTCGGCATCGAGGGGCACGTCGAGGGTTCTCAACCCGGAGGCAGCATAAATCAAGGGTCGATATGAAAAGGCGAAAACTCCCAAAAGACGCGTGGTTAAAGCTAACAAAATGCGCAAAATAGTACAGGTCCGTACCGTGGCATTAAATGACTGTACTAGTCATATCTTCTAGCATTAATTACACATGTACCATGTTGGGATTCCCCTATATATAAAGGGGACCCTTATAATTTTGTATGATATATGATATTCAATATACAAAAACAAGAACATCCTCTGCTCTCTAACAAGAACATTCTCTTCAATTGTCTCATTAAAATTATTTTTTCTCATTTATTGTGTTCTTGAGTTATTCCTCATTTATTGCTTATTATTGATCATAAATAGGCCAACCTTAAGGCCTTTAATATTGTTATACTATCGTCGACTGTCCTTATCCAAGCCCCTAGAGCTCGACCTCGAGGCATGCCCGACCACCCTCGAGACTGGCCTCTTTGGAGCCTGGTTTGCTTAACTTAGTTCTTTTCGCACTGATCTCATTTTTCTCGCTTCATACTCAACATCTATTGCTTAAAAACCGGTATTAAAATAGATCACATATTTTTAGAACCACATAATCAAATATAATTGTAATTATCATTTTCAAGGTAAACAATGTTTATTATGTAAGTCGAACTCTTGGAGAAGCAGAAACTAGATATCCTCACTTAGAGAAATTGGCACTTGCACTGATAAGCACCTCTAGGAAGTTAAAACCATATTTCCAATGTCACCCCATATGTGTATTAACCATTTATCCGCTTCGTAATGTTTTGCACAAGCCCGAACTGTCGGGCCGATTGGCCAAATGGGTTGTCAAACTAAGTGGGTATGATATCCAGTATCAAGCCCGAAGGGCCATCAAGTCTCAAATTTTAGCAGAGTTCGTGGCCGATTTCACACCGACCCTCGTGCCCGAAGTTGAAAAGTAACACTTATCAAAATGGGGTACATCATCGGGGGTGTGGACCCATTTTACAGACGGCACTTTAAATGTGAAGGGGTCCGGGCTAGGCATCATTTTAAAGCCACCCACAGGAAACACTATTAGACAATCCATCAAAACTTCTAAGTTTACTAACAATGAGGCCAAGTACGAGGCTATGATTGTAGGTCTAGAACTAGCTAAAAGCTTGGGAGCATAAGTCATTGAAGCCAAATGCGACTCTTTGCTGGTAGTAAACCAAGTAAGCAAAACCTTCGAGGTTCGAGAGGATAGAATGCAAAGGTATTTGGACACGCTGCAGGTAACTTTGCACCATTTTAAAAAATGGTACTTGAAGAACGTACTTCGAGAACAAAACAGTGAAGCTGATACGTTTGCAAATTTGGAGTCATCAGTCGAGGAGGACGAAATCAGCTCGGGGATTATCGTTCAACTCTCGAGATTCGTGATCGAAGAAGGTCACGGCGAGATAAACTCTATAATATTAACCTTGGATTGGAGGAATAAATATATTGAATACTTGAAAACGAAAAGATCCCATCGGACCCTAAAGAGTCGACGTCCCTACGAACCAAAGTTTCTCGATTCGCATTAGCTTAAGACAGAACATTATACAATAAGACATTTGACGGTCCATTAGCAGTATGTTTGGGACCAGGTGACACCGATTATGTTCTACGAGTGGTCTATGAAGGCACTTGTGGGAACCACTCTAGTGCTGAATTGCTGATTCACAAAATCATCAGAGCAGGATACTATTGGGATAGTATGGAAAAAGACACCAAGGAGTTCGTTCGAAAGTGTGATAAATGCCAAAGGTATGTACCGACGATCCACCAGCCCGGGGAACAACATCATTCGATCCTATCACCATAGCCATTCATGAAATGGGGCGGCCCTCTGCCATCGGCCCCAGGTAAAGCTAATTTCATTTTATTTATGACTGACTGTTTCTCTAAATGGGTTGAAGCACAGGCTTTCGAGAAAGTCAGAGAGAAAGAAGTTATAGATTTCATCTGGGATTACGTCGTGTGCCAATTCGGGATACCCGCCGAGATAGTGTGCGACAATGGAAAATAATTTATCGGCAGCAGAGTAACGAAGTTCCTCGAAGATCATAAAATAAAAAGGATATTATCGACGTTGTATCATTTTAGTGGGAACGAACAGACTGAATCGACGAACAAGACCATCATTCAAAACCTAAAGAAAAGGTTGAACGCACTAAGGGGAAATGGAGAGAAATTATGCTCGAAGTCCTTTGGGCATATCGAACAACATCGAAGTCCAGTACGGGGGCAACCCCATTCTCCTTAGTATATGGATCTGAAGCCTTGATTCCAATTGAAGTCGGGGAACCCAGCACCATATTTCGACATACAACAAAAGAATCAAATCACGAGGCTATGAATAGGAGCCTCAAATTATTGGATGAAAAATGAGAAGTCGCACTCGTTCAAATGGATGCACAAAAACAAAGAATGGAGATATACTACAATGGAAGAACCAACCTTCGGCACTTCAGAATCGGGGACTTAGTCCTAATGAGGGTCACCACCAATACTCGAGATCATACTGAGGGATAACTCGACCAAAATTTAGGAAGGATCCTATCAAGTCCTTGATATCGTTGGAAAAGGATCTTATAATCTTTGCACGATGGACGACGAACAACTGCCAAATAATTAGAACATATCACTTTTCAAACGATATTATTGCTAAGGTATAAATCTCTCCCTTTTTCATTTATATTCGATACTAACTTATTGCAGGTGTTCAATCAAAGACATCGAGACCTCAGGTTTTAAAGCACGTGTTGCACTCTTTTTCCCTTACATCAAGACCTCAAGTTTTTTTTCCGGCGAGCTTTTTAACGAGGCAACAATTATATGTGCTCCATGGGGACAATTCAATAGTATCCGAGGTTTCTTTACAATCAACCTCAAATACTAGGGGGCACCACCCTTGGATGTTATGTTTTTAAGGGAGATGCTTCGTGTCATCAGGGTTTCGATAGGAAATCTTTGTAATGGGACAAACGGTCAATATGAACCGTGTCCATATAGATTAGTCGAGCCCCAATGGAAAAACATGTACGCATGTATAAATTATTCAGAAAAGCATTCTTTCCTTATCAGATATCTTGTCTCTCAAAGAAAATTTTCTACTATACAAGCTTCATGCTTATGATTTTTGTGAAAGATGGCTCAAGGGCCAAGTACAAATATACCTCGAACACTCGGGGACTGCCGTCGAGAATCAACATGTCCAGATTATCAAAACTCGAATCCATAAGACCTCAAAAAGGCACCCCTCGATTCATAGGCCAAGGACATCATTCTCAGGGAGCGTTGTGGGGAAATAATCCCAAGAAGCATACCCAAAGGCTACAGCCAAACTAACGCGGTTTGGAGACGTCCGAATCCTGCAATACAAACAGGCCTTCGAATTTATTGAAAATCGGTTAAACAAGACTACACTCAGCAAAATAATCAAAAGGGCTTTGATAAAATCAGCCCTCGAAAAACCTTAAGAAGTATCAAATTATCCTAACACAAACATGCTAAGGCACAAAAAGCAAAGGGATTTCGATCAACATCTAACCCTCAAAAAATCCAATGGGTAAAAAGTACGTGCTAAGGCATAAGAAATTTTTACTAAGTCTTTAAGCCGAAAGAGGGAAAAAATATGCATCCTTTGGAGGCCACATCGGCCTAATTTAAAGAACCTAAGAGCCGATACACGTAGAGTTCGAGATCATGTTCTCACTCAATTCGAACTTAAGGCTTCCATTATATCAAGCTCGAATAAAAACCCACTCGACTACGGCTCGAGGACTCATCATTACTCGATACAAACCTTAAGGGGTTTGTGCTGTAAGTTTGTACCTTACTCGAACTCGACTATTGCGACTTCGATCAAGCCACCCCAAACCAAAATCTCGAACATATTATTGAGCTCGGGGACCCGCCCTCGCTTAACCAAAAACCTAAGGGTTTTTTCTACTCTAAGTTCGAGCAAGCACTCATTTGATTATAGAAGCTATATCAATCTGATTTCAACAAAAATTTCACAAGGCAACGAAGTGAGTCAAATTTCTCACAAGGCCTAAAGTGTATCAGAATTTTCATAAGGCGAAAGCAAAATAGAGTTTTCACGAAAAAGAAATCAGAAACAAATCGGAAAGAAAAAGGATCTTTCATATATGCAAAAATATTTACAAAGACCACAAAGGGTCTTACACAAAAATAAAACAAAAATATTTCTAAGTTCCTAATCCACCTCAAGAGCTTCATCCTCAGCTCCTCCGCTCTCGCATCCACTCATGGAGTCATCATCATCAGAAAGTAAAGATTTGGACTCGTCCTCCAACACCTTCACATTCTCGATATCGGCCGTGAGATCAAAGCCACGAGCATGTACCTCTTCAAGAGTCTCTCTCCAAGACTGGTGCTTAGCATGCTCGACAATGCAGGATAATCTAACTTGAGTGATAAGTAGGGATTTGACCTCTTGTTTGCTCTCTTTTACTTGTGTTTTAGGTCAAAAATTCTTAAAGGTATTCCCTGAAACTAATGAAATGTGCTTGCTTGCAGGAATTGTTAAATATGATCAAAAATAATCAAAATCAACTCATGAAAGAGTCAAAAGTTGAATAAAAACCAAAACAGGACAAAGAGGCCTACAGCGCGGACCGCACGAATATTGTGCGGCCGCAAAAGTCATTGTACGGTCATGATCAATATTATGCAGTCCGCAAGAATGAGATTCAGAGACTTGGTATTTTGGCAGCATGATGAAGCACGGACGCACCAGTATTTTGCGGCTGTAATCAGAATTATGCGATCCGCGATGAACAAGAATCAGAGTTTTGGCAACTTGGGCAAAATGAAGGAGTGCGGACCGCACAAAAAAATGTGCAGCCGCAGGATGTCAAGTGTAGTCGCACAAACAATTGTGGAGACCATGATGATGAAGATTCATAGAGTTGTTTCAAGCCAAAGTCAAGGAAGTGTGGACCGCATCACTTTTATGCGGCCGCATAATCATGAGCGTGGTCGCGCTCTGAATTTTGTGGTCCGCAAAAGTCCTGCTCAAGCCAGAACTCAAAGTGAAGAACGCACACTGCACCACAACTATGAAGCCCCGAAATCAAGTGTGCGGCCGCACTCAAAATTATACGGCCGCACAAACTCCGCAAGGACATTTTTGTCAGATATTTTCAACTTAGTATAAATAGAACTTTTTGTCATTTTTAGGTTGAGTTATATTTTAGGGGAGTACCTGAGTCGCCTATTTTTACTGCTTTTGGTATTTTTGTACTATATTTGTCTTTAAACACTAAATGTTCTTCCCATAATCTAATATTACGGATTTTATCTTCATTTATTCTTTAATTTCTTCAATTTCCATGAGTAGCTAAACCCATAGCTAGGGTTGTGACCCAACTTTAGTGTGGGTATTTAATGGGAGTTTGATTTAGGGCTTGAATATGAATGGGTTAGTGATATTTAGCCTAGTTCTTGCTAGAACTCAAGAATTAATGATTGCAAATATTGATTCATGCCTAAATGACTTAGTCTCTACTTGAGAAAGTGGGACTAAGTCTACGAAAACTAGGCTAAAAAGGAATTGGGGTGAACTTAAGAAATTGATAGCCTCAATTAAAGGGTTAAACCTAGAGATAGTAATACCCGACTTAAGCTAATATCACTTGATTTGTATGAATACCCATTTAGACTTGAGAAAGCCAAATTGGGCAAAATCACTCAAACTACAGAGAGGTATAGAGTGAGTAACCGGGTGTGATAGCTATATTTCAATCCCAACTAATCAAGCTTGCCCTAGATTTTACAACTCGTTAGATAACCTCCTAGGTAGAAGTCACGACCCTAGTCCCTTTAAACATTTGAAAAAATCCAAAACAAAAATATTGTCCTTAGCTTTATTTATTGAAATCATTAGAGTAAGAATAGAAGTAGAATATCAACCAAACTTGTGGAAGTGCAATTAGCTTCAAAATTCGCAACTCACTCAGATATCAGCCTAATTCTTATCATAAACGCCCTGTGGATTCGATCCCGACCTTAGTTGGGTTATTATTACATCGACCTCCTCGCTACTCAATAGTATTTGTGTGTTTTGTTTTTCTTTCATTTTGTTTGTGAATTGCTTTTAGGTACTAAATGGCTCTTAACAACGATTCCCTGAGAAATATACCATAGGGGAGGAGGTAGATGACGAGAAAGTGGATGAGGTTCATCTTGAGCCTCAAGTACAAAGGAGAGGCCGCCCACCTCATGATAATATCACAAACCCTCCCCCACCTCCACCAAGAGCAGCAAACGGGGTGTTTCCCAACAAAGGCTATGCTAGTGCAATAGTCCTGCCCCAGTTTAGGGTGGGAAACTTTCAAATAACCAATGTCATGCTGACACTATTGGATCATCAGGGTTTCTTCACTGGAGCTCCACACCAAAACGCCTATAAACATCTCTAAGGTTTTGTTGACACGTGTTGGGGGAGCAAATAGACGAATGTCTCCGAGGACTCATTGAGGTTAAGGCTATTCCCTTTTTCTCTACGGGGAAAAGCTTTGGATTGGCTATAGAGGTTTCCCAACCATTCCGTCCACACTTGGGATGAGTTGGCCGAGAAGTTAATCGCAAAGTTCTTTTCTCCGGGGCATATGGCGACGCTAAGAGATGAAATTTTGGCTTTCAAAGAAGAGCCAAATGAACCATTACATGAAATTTGGGGAAGGTACCGCACCATGGTCAAAGAGTTCCCTAACAATGACATGATCGAGTCCATGATCCAACAAATCTTTTACAGGGGGGATCAATACAAAGAATCAGTGTGTGGTAAATCAACTCGCCGGGGGTAATTTCATGAACACGCTGTATTCTGAACCTTGTGAAACTTTTTGGTGGATACCTCTTCGGTATGGAAAAGTAGAGACAATGTTCCTCGGGGTGACCCAAATGTTATTCACCTACACAAGGAGCTACATGATCGTGGGCAAGCTATTGCGAAGTTGACAACCACAATGAACCAATTGGCCAAGGCTCGGCTTCAACAGGTTCAAGGGCCAAAACAAGTGAATGCCATGGAAAGAGTAAACATGATGATCAACAAGAGAAGACAACAAGGTCAACAAGTACAAAACCATCAGGAGCAATTTGAGCAAAGTAATAGTGGGCACAATTAATATGATGCACATGATGATCAAAGTGAAGAGGTTCAATATGTCAACAATTATCAAGGTCAACAGAGCAATGCTCAAAATCAACAACAATGGAGATCATGTGGGAAACCAAGAAAATTGGAACAATCAAGGTCAAAAGGAAAATTGCAATAGTGGCAATAACAACAACCAAGGCAATTGGGGAAACAGCAACAATCAAAATTAGGGTAACCAAGGAAATAAAGTCAATTGGGGAGGCAATAATCAAGGAAATTGGGGTGTCAACAATCAAAGTAATTGGGGAGGCAACGACAATCAAGGGGGTTGGAACAATAGTAATCAAGGAAATTGGGGGTCGGGCTTTTAAAGGCCCCCGATGTATCAACAACCAAACAACCCGCCTCCATATCCGTCGCAAGGTCCTAGTTCTTCCAACAATGAGATAGGATGGATTGAAAACATGTTCAAGCAAATGATGGAGAAAAATGTTGACTCCGATGCCCAATTAGCCTCCCACAACACTTCTATCCGCAACTTGGAGGTCCAACTTGGCCAAATTTCTCAAACTTTGAATACTCTCCCTAAGGGGGCACTACCAAGTGATACGATTGTGAACCCGAAGGGTGGGAACAATACGGGGCATGTTATGGCGGTGACAACAAGAAGTGGGAGAGGTGGAGTTTCTAGTGCCTCAAACCAAAGAAAGAATATGAATGATGATGTGTTGGTGCAAGATGATGATGAGCCGAGAAATGATGTTCAAGAAAATGATGAGGTGAGGATTATTGATGAAAATTTGGAGGAGACACAAAATGATGTGAACCTGTCTAGGGAACATGTAATCGACATACCGGATCGAGTAGTGACCAAGGTCAAGGCTCCTTTTCCAAGGCCTCCTCCACCATATCCTCAAAGTCTCGCAAAGCAAAAAAATGAGAATCAATTCAATAAATTCATTGATATGATGAAGAATTTGTCCATAGATGTGACATTGGTCAAAGCCTTAGAACAAATGCCGGGATATCCCAAGTTCATGAAGGACTTGGTAACAAAGAAGAGATCAATGAACTGTGAAACGTTCAAAATGACACATCAAGTGAGTGCCATTGTGCATTCCATGGCTCCAAAATTGGAAGACCCCGGTGCTTTTACAATCCTGTGCACTATTGGGAGTGCTGATTTTGCTAAAGCTTTATGTGACTTGGGGGAAAGCATTAACTTGATGCCATATTCTGTGTTCAAGACATTGGGGATTGGTAAACCAAGACCCACATCCATGAGATTGAAAATGGAATACCGTACAATGAAGAGGTCGTTGGGGATAATTGATGATGTGCTAGTTCGGGTCGACAAGTTCATACTTCTCGCAGATTTTGTGATACTTGACTGTGTGGTTGATTATGAGGTGACAATCATTTTGGGGAGACCTTTCCTAGATACGGGGAAGGCCTTAGTTGATGTGGAAGCTAGTGAGCTCACCTTCCGGGTGGGCGATGAAAAAGTTGTGTTCCATGTTTGTAAGTCAATGAGGCAGCCTAAAAGCACGAAGTGTGTTCGTTTGTGAATCTTGTGACCGAAGTAATTGTTGATGACACAAGTGTTGTGATTAATGTTGAAGATACATTGGAAGCTATGTTGTTGAACCATCATGAGGATGAGAAGGAAGGTTTTGTAGAATGTGTCAATACTTTGCAAGGAATGGGATCATATACATATGGGCCCCGAAAACTTTCCTTGGACCTTGAAAACCGGAAGACTCCACCAACAAAGCCTTCAATAGAGGAGCCTCTCACATTGGAGTTGAAGTCATTGCCTTCAACTCAGGCCCTTCTTCCACTTTACATGTTATTCTTTCCTCGTGCTTGACTAATGTGCAGCTAGATTCCACCCTTGCGGTGCTCCAAAGGAGGAAGAAAGTAATAGGTTGGACATTGGCAGATATTCGGGGTATAAGCCCCACCTTTTCCATGCACAAAATCATATTAGAGGAAGATTCCAAACCCACCGTGGAACATCAAAGAATATTGAAGGAGTCCATGCAAGAGGAAGTCAAGAAATAGATCATCAAGTGTTTGGATGATGGGGTTGTCTACCCTATTTCCGATAGTTCGTGGACTTCGCCGATGCAATGTGTCCAAAGAAGGGGGCATGACTGTGATTACAAATGAAAAAAATGAATTGATCCCCACATGAACTGTCACCGGATGGAGAGTGTGCATGGATAATATGAAGCTCAACAAAGTGACCCGGAAAGACCATTTTCCGCTTCCATTTCTTGATCAGATGTTGGATAAGCTAGTGGGACGTGCTTATTATTGCTTCTTGGATGGGTATTCTGGATATAACCAGATTCTTATTGCACCTAAAGAATAAAAGAAGACCACCTTCACTTGTCCATATAGCACTTTCGCTTTATGATGCCACTCGGTCTATGCAATGCACCGGCTACTTTTCAGTGGTGATGATGGTGATCTTCACTGACATGGTGGAGGACTTTCTCGAGGTTTTCATGGATGATTTATATGTTGTGGGGATTCTTTTGAAGAGTTCTTAGACAACCTGGATAAGGTCGTAGCACGTTGTGAAGAAACTAACTTGGTGCTTAATTGGGAGAAGTGTCACTTTATGGTCGAGGAGGGCATTGTCCTCGGCCATAAGATCTCCAAGAATGGTACTGAAGTTGATAAAGCAAAAATTGAAGTGATATCCAAAATCCTTCCTCCTACTTCCGCCAAGGGAGTGAAGAGCTTTCTAGGTCACGCGGGGTTTTACTGCCGGTTCATCAAGGACTTCTCTAAAGTGGTGAATCCCTTGTGCAAGCTATTGGAAAGAGATGCCAAATTTGTATTCAATGATGATTGTATGAAGGCATTTGAGCTACTCAAGTATATGTTGACTACCACTCCTATTATTACCGCGCCAAATTGGAGCTTACCATTTGAGCTCATGTGCGATGTTAGTGATGTGGCAGTTGGAGCGGTATTGGGGAAAAGAATTAACAAGATCTTCCATCCGGTCTACTATGCTAGTAAGACCATGAACGAGGACCAAGATAACTATACAGTGACCGAGAAAGAACTCTTAGCCATTGTCTTTGCTATGGAAAAGTTCCGCCCGTACCTAATGGGTACCAAAATGATTGTTCACACCGATCACGCGGTAGTTCGTTACTTGATGAGTAAAAAGGACTCTAAGGTGAGATTTATGCGGTGGGTACTTCTTCTACAAGAATTTGACCTTGAAATCCAAGACCGGAATGGAAGTGAGAATCAAGTGGCGGACCACTTGTCCCAATTGAAGGAGGAGGGAAGGCCTCATGATGTCCTTGAGATCAATGATTCATTTCCGGATGAACAACTACTTTCCATGTCTATGACCGAGATGCCTTGGAAGAAGATCAAACGGGACTTCTTGGACTACTATTGGGATGAGCCATATCTCTTCAAAATTTGCATTGATGGTGTTATCCAGAGATGTGTTCCAGAAGATGAACAATTGGTTATTCTTGAAGCTTGCCACTCTTCGTCATATGGTGGTCACCATGGTGGAGCGAGAACTGCTACAAAGATCGTAAGCTATGGATTCTATTGGTGTACATTGTACAAGGACGCTAGCGAGCTCGTTAAGCATTGTGACGATTGCCAAAGGGCCGGTGGAATCTCCAAGAAAAATGAGATGCCTCTCACCACCATCCAAGAGATTGATATTTTCGATGTGTAGGGCATTGATTTTATGGGTCCATTTGTGAGCCCATGGGGGAACACCTATATTCTGGTTGTTATGGATTACGTATCCAAATGGGTTGAAGTTGTGGCTTTGCCCAACAATGCAGCACGGAGTATGGTAGATTTCTTGAAGAAGAATATATTCACAAGGTTTGGCACCCCAAGGGCCATTATTAGTGATGGGGGATCACATTTTGGCAACAAAACCTTTGACACTTCACTCTCAAAGTATGGTGTCACTCACAAGGTGTCGATCCCCTATCACCCCCCCTCCCCCCAGCAAGTGGATAGGTTAAAGTCTCCAACAGGGAGATTAAGAGTATTCTGTCAAACACGGTCAATGCAAACCGGACTGATTGGTCAAGGAAACTTGATGATGCTCTTTGGGCCTACAGAACAGCTTATAAAACTCCAATTGGTATGTCTCCGTAATGGTTGGTGTTCGGGAAATCATGTCAACTCCCGGTGTAATTAGAGCATAAGGCCATGTGGGTGTTGAAGAAGTTGAACCTTGAGTGGGATGTAGCTGAAAATCTTCGAGTGGAGCAATTCAATGAGCTTGAAGAGTTCCGGTTCCATGCTTACTCCAGTTCGTCCTTGTATAAGAACAAGATGAAGCACCTCCATGATAAGTATATCCGGAACAAAGAATTCAAAGAAGGTGACCTTGTCCTTTTATTCAACTCTCGGTTGCGGACGTTTCCGTGAAAGCTAAAATCAAAGTGGAGTGGTCCTTTTGAAGTGGTACATGTCACTCCTTTTGGTGCCCTAGATTTGAAAAATAAGAATGGTGAAATATTTAGAGTCAATGGGCACCGGGTGAAGCACTATATTGGTAAGGTTGATGATGGCCACGTTGTGGCATTGCTCCATTTCAAGTGAATGACGGTAACATGCATCGTGTCGCGACGTTAAATCAGGGGCTTCTTGGGAGGCAACTCATGTGTTTTTCTTTCTCTTGATTTTCTTTTCTAGATTAGGTATTGTTTTGGTCTAACTGGTTGTGAAGTATATGCAGGAATATGGGTGTGCATTGCAGGGACTTTGCAAGGAATAAAATTGGCTAAGTGTTGAAACTGTGCAGACCGCACCAGAATTATGCGAACCGCATAAGCACTTCGTGGCTGCACACTTCTATGTGCGTTAGCACAACTAGGAGATGGAAAATGTCAAGTCTCTGAAGTTTGGCCTGACAAAAATCCTTAAGGATTCGTGGACACACTCAAAATTTTGCGGACCGCACGAATTGTGCGGCCACGGTCATTTTTATGTGGGCTGCGCCACAAAGTCAAGAAATAAGTAAAAGAGTGCGGACCGCACCAAAATTGTGCGGCCGCACTCAAGTAAGTTAGTGGGCCAGTTGGTCAGAGTATAAATAGAACTTCCCTTAGCTTTTTACACTTTACACACTCCAACTTCTGAGACTAAGCTAAGCACCGTGCATATTTCCCTTGCTTTCAATCTTTTCATCAAGTGTGAATTCCTGCTACATCTTCATTACTGATATGTTGATTTTAATAATTTAATTTCATCTTTTTATTTTTATTTTTATTTTTCTTTGTTTTAGTTTTCTTTTTATCTAGGGTTAGTTTCATGCCTAAAATGTCAATTGATGATTAAATTGTGCTTAGTATCATGTGGGTAGTGTTTGAATGCTTAAATGGGGCTTGGGTTAGTATCTTTTCGTGCTTAATTGCTAAAAATCGTGCGTAATTAGTCAAATCTTTGTGTACATCGTAAGTTAGTGTTGCTTTGATTTTAATTATGCAGCCGCACTTTTGTGCGGTCCGCACTAGGGTATGCGGACATTTTTGTGCGGTCCGCAATAACCTAAGTTTAGGTAACTTTTGATTGATGATTTTGTGCCGCCGCAATGGAATTATGTGGCCACACTCAATTTTGTGCAGTCCGCACAACTCAAACTTCAGAGACCCAACACAACAATATGCGGCAGCACTCAAAACTGTGCGGTCTGCACTAAGGTAACTTCAGAGACCCAATAGTCTGAACCTAGGGTCTCCGCGGCCGCACTCAAATTTGTGCGGTCCGTAATGGGAATTATGCGGCTGCATTCATTTTTGTGCAGTCTGCACTGGGCAGTCTGCGGCCGCACTCACTTTTGTACGGTCCGCACTGCCCATTTCTGAGAGTTGTGTATTGCATTGTTAATCTTGATTCTATACACATTATGAAACTCGATTCTAACTGATTTTCACTACTTGTATATTGCAGACAATTGTGTGTTCACGTGGCAGAGGAGATACTTCCAAATGAAGGACAGAACCTTCCCGAGGTCGGGGTCGAGGTAAACTCAATATGCCATTGCCAGTCCAAAAGGTCTTGATCATGAAAGCTACTCTCAGTAGACCACCTTCGGAAACCTCAGACGCCAGTGAGTACCTCCCATCCCGGGAAACTTCTAAGGATTACTCAATACAAGCACAACCGGATGCTAAATCACAACAATTCCCCGGGAGACTCCGCTTGGTCAATGAAGCAACTTCTTTCTTTAGTTCGTCTGAAGGTTCACAGGGGGCAGTCAAAATTCTGAACTCCCTCCCCCACCTGTTACAGGTACTCCAATTAACCTAGATGATGATGATGAGGTCCCGGACGATGGGAGAAGGGGTGATACGGGCTTGGAAAGATCAAAGATACGGTAGGTATGGGAGGACAGATTTGTAAGTGATAAATATTATTCCAAATTCAGAGAATGGTGGTCACAAAGGTCTCTCACTCTTGAGCGACAATTCTTGATAAAGTATTTGAGCAAGCACAACCCAAGTGTCCTCAAGAAATTTGAAGAGCGAAAAAGATGGAAATGGTTCAACTCCCGCATGAAAGATGAAAATGAATACCTGGTCAAAGAGTTCTATGCCCGAGGTGACGAAGGTTAGGAATTTGAAAATCCGCTTTGTGCCCCCACACTGAACTAATATGCAAGATTTGAAGAGGTAGAAGCGGTACAATATTTGGAAAAGCTAGCTATGGGTGATGCAGTTCGCCCATGGCTAGCTGAGATACTAGCAATTCTAGAGACAATACCTACATGGCTCACAGTAGGAGTTCAGATAGTCCGAGCCACCCTAAACTTTGAAGCAAAAAGGTGGAAAACATTCATGTGCAGCCGTCTGGATCCATGCCTCCATGAAAACATCCTTCCACTTCCACATGCAGTGTTTGTGGCTTCCATCATGGTCGGGTATCCTATAAATGTGGGAGCATTGATATCCTACAACATTTCAAATGCGGTCCAGAAAGAGGAGAGATCATATCCCTACCCCAATTTCCTCACAGAGTACTTCCAAGATCAAGGGGTGGAATTGAGGCATTTTGACGTAGAGGTAAAGGCAAAGAAGCCTTTTTCATGGTACCACCTCTAGGGAGCGGACAATCCTAAGTTCAAGGGTAAAGCCACTACCTCTACTAGCCAGTCTGAAGAGCCAGCAGTAGTGGCTACTGGTTCAGTTGCCAAGCCCTCCACAGTAGCCAGTACTTCTACCGGAACAGTAGCCATTCCTCCTTCATCCTATGGTACATCTGCTTCAGTCAGACTTTCAGTGCCACTCTCAGTGCCGAACTCATCTACTTACCCTCAGACTGCCCTGCGAGTCTCTCAAACACTGGCGAGTCTCAACAACTGGATGCAGGCAGCTACAATAAAGCTGACTGCCATATCCAATGTTGTTGCAGCACAGTCATCAACCCCAGCAGAGCCTCAGGTACCTCCGTCAGTGGAGGAGTCATTGAATAAAATTCTGGACAACCAGAAGAAGATCCTAGAGACTCTAGATACTCATAGTAAGATCATCAAGGATTTGGGGAAACATGTGAAAAATATGCTGAAGACTTAGGCATCAAACGATTCGGTGGACAAGTTGCGCAAGGAGGTTGAAAAGATTTCTTCCGCCGAGACCTTCCATTGGACTTACTCATGGAGCAGTCAGTCCCAGCAGTGCCAGAGATATCAGAAGCAGCAGCGGCCAGTTTGAGGAGTCGGCTGCAACTACACACACTGCTGAGGAGTTGATACAGATGCTCAACAACCTAGTAGGACCTCAGTCATAAGATGTTGAGATACAGTTAGAGGAGACAAAGGGTGCTGAGGACCCTATGTAGACTGAGGACACCACACATGCTGAGGACCCGATGCAGACTGAGACCACATAGGGAGTTTTCTTTACTCTCTACCCCTTTTCATGTTCTTATTTTTGATTAGCATTGAGGACAATGCTCATTTTCATTTGGGGGGTGGTTCATTTTGATTGACATTTGTTGACATTTAGTATGTAATAACTATTACACATTTTATTTTTTTATCTTTATTTTCCCTTTGGTATGTATATATTTTTCCCATTTGATGTGTGTATGTGTGTGTGTGTGTGTGTGTGTGTGTATATATATATATATATATATATATATATATATATATATATATATATATATTCACCTTACTTCATTTTGTATACATTCAGTTTACTTTCCGTAGTCTACTTCATACCTTCTTTAGTTTGTTTTTCCTTAGTAGCATAACTTCTTATTTACTTTAGTTGCTTCTTTTTAATTTGTTAGCTTCTTTTTACGTTTTTTGTGAAAAATAAGCCTTTGATTTTCTTAATGCCACGGTTTTTTCCAAATGTGGATGTTGTGTGAACCGGGTGGCTCTTCCCAACGATGGATGGCGTGATAACCTTCTTAAGGAATTGAGTCTGTTTTCTTTTATGTTTTGGTAGATATAGTAGTAATGAATAAAAGTGTCTCAAGCAGGCTTCACTTGGTACTAACACATTTACCTTCGACCTTATGGTTAGAAACAAAGTTTTTGGCATAAAATAGCTCTAGTTGTGACCTTTAGACTCTTGTGTTGACTTAAGCAATCAACGAGTAGTTCATTCGAGCCATTTGTGATTTTCAATATTAGCTAGGGTTATTGTGGGCCCTCGACTCTGTTCTCTTTAACAATCCAGCAGCTTGAGAGGTGAGGTATTGAATTGCAAGTCCAAGTCCCGTGCCAATAAGTTTAGAATTTTCCCTGAATGTTTGTCTAGGCGAAATTCTAGGTATAGCTCAACTTGAGAAATGATTGTAGGCTCTCTTTGACCTAATTTGAAAATTGAAAGCTTCTGTAGCCTACCAATGTGATATCCCTAGTCAACCCCTTTGAGCCGACGCCCTTTTTATTTCAATAACCATGTTACAAGCCTTTATCCATTTTATAATGACCATCTCTTGGCACCCGATCTTTCCTAGCATTTTTGATAGACAATTAGAAAAAGCATAAGTTTGGGGAAGAGACGAGAAATTTGAAAGTGATAAAAGGTACAAAGAAGAAAAAGAAATGAAGAAAAGGGAAGGCAAAGAAAAGGAAGAAAGGCCAAAAAGAAAAATGTCAAAAAGAAAGTGAATAAGGTAGAAAGTTGAAGGGATTCAAAGAAGACAATAATGAAAGGCATGGAGTGATTAGAAAAGGAGAAAAATGACTGTCATGATCAAAAAAGAGTGACATTACGTCTCTCTAGTTCCCATAAGGAAGAAGAAATGACTCAAAGAGTCAAGAAAGTATGAGTCGGAAAGAGAAAATGGAGTGCTTAAGGAAATATGTAACCATCATATTCCAACAAGTCCTACCTTGATCCAAAAGCCTTCTTTACATTTCCGCAAAAGCCCTATATGATTTCAAGTTGAGTGAGCTTACATTAGTGGTGATTTACATAAGGGCAAGTTTATGGTATTTAGAGCCGGACTTGTGACATTCTTTTGAGAGAGATGAGCGAACTTCTTCACAATCCTTGTTTCGAGTGTTACATTCTAAAGTGAGATTTGCTCATGGAGAGTAGAGGAGGAGGAGTTTGGGATCAACAATAACCTATGTAATAGAGCGAGATTCCTTGATGAATAAAGTCAACTCTTGATGCTCTAGTGTCACATTAGAACTATGGTACTCAAAAGGTCAAAACATTATGTTGTTAATAACTCATTTGTGTTGAGGGTAATTGTTAGTCCCAATTTATGCATGTTTGATTCACCTTAGGCCAGCTGAAATATCTTTTTTTTTTCTAGTGGAGGTGGGAATTACCTTATTTTCTTGAGGAAAAGAAAAATCTTAAGTTTGGGGGAGTTGATAAGTAGGGATTTTGACCTCTTGGTTGCTCTCTTTTACTTGTGTTTAGTAAAAAATGCTTAAAGGTATTCTCGGAAACTAATGAAATGTGCTTGCTTGCAAGAATTGTTCAATATGAGCCAAAGGAATCAAAATCAACACATAAAGGGGTCAAAAGTTGAACAAAAATAAAAACAGGACAAAGAGGCCTAGAGTGCGAACCGCACAAATATTGTGCGGTCGCGATAAATATTATGCGGTCCGCAAGAATGAGATTCAGAGACTTGGTATTTTGGCAACATGATGAAGCACGGACCACACCAATAGTGTGCGGCCGCTAAAGTTTATGTGCGGCCGCAATTAGAATTATGCGGTCCGCGATGAACGATAATCAAAGAGTTGGAAACCTGAGCAAAATGAAGGAGCGCGGACCGCACCAAAAATGTGCGAGCGGAGGATGTCAAGTGCGGTCGCACACACAATTGTACGGACCGCAATAATGAAGATTTAGAGAGTTGTTTCAAGCCAAAGTCAAGGAAGTGCAGACCGCATCACTTTTATGTTGCCGCACTCTGAGTTTTGCGGTCCGCAAAATTCCAGCTCAAGCCAGAACTCAAAGTGAAGAACGCGGACCGCACCATAATTATGCGTCCATGAAAGCAAGTGTGCGGCCGCACTCAGAATTATGCGGACGCACAACCTCCACAGGGACATTTTTGTCAGATATTTTTAGCTTAGTATAAATAGAACTTTTTGTCCTTTTTAGGTTAAGTTAGGTTTTAGGAGAGCACCTGAGTCGCCTACTTTTACTGCGTTTGGCATTTTGTACTAGATTTTTCTTTAAACACTAGATTTTCTTCCCATAATCAAATATTATGGATTTTATCTTCATTTCTTCTTTAATTTCTTCAATTTTCATGAGTAGCTAAACCGAATAGGGTTGTGACCCAACCCTAGTGTGGGTATTTAATGGGTGTTTGATTTAGGGCTTGAATGTGAATGGGTCAGTGACATTTAACCTAGTTCTTGCTAGAACTCAAGACTTAATGGTTGCAAACATTGATTCATGCCTAAATGACTTAGTCTCTACTTGAGAAAGTGGGACTAAGTCTACGAAAACTAGGCTAACAAGGAATTGGGGTGAACTCAGGAAATTGATAGCCCCAATTAAAGGGTTAAAACTAGAGATAGTGATACCCGACTTGAGCTAATATCACTTGATTTGTATGAATACCCATTTGGACTTGAGAAAGCCAAATTGGGCAAGATCACTCAAACTACCGAGAGGTATCGAGTGAGTAACAGGGTGTGATAGCTATACTGAAATCCCAACTAATCAAGCTTGCCCTAGATTTTATAACCTGTTAGATAACCACCTAGGTAGAAGTCACGAACCTAGTCCCTTTAAACATTTGAAAAAATCCAAAACAAAAATATTGTTCTTAGCTTTATTTATTGCAATAATTAGAGTAAAGATAGAAGTAGATATCAACCAAATGGGTGGAAGTGCAATTAGATTCAAAACTCGCAACTCACTCAGATATAAACCTAATTCCAATCATTAACTCCCTGTGGATTTGATCCCGACCTTAGTTGGGTTATTATTGCATCGACCTCCTCGCTACTCAATAGTAGTGTGGGTTTGGATCCGATCACTGAGCAGCATCATAAATTTCCTTTTCTCGAGAATTAGCGCCTTCAGCATTGGCTCGGTAGGCGGCCACAACTTCCTCCGCCTCGGATGTGGCCTTTGAAAACTCAGCGACCAACCGAGTCTCGAGCTCTTCAATTTTCTTGGTTCGGGCCAAGATCTCGTCCTTCACACTTTGGAGTTGACGCTCAACCGAAGACAGCTGGGCTCGAACCGTATCTTTCTCTGAGGCGAGATAGTCCATGTGTTTCTTCTACCCCAAAGTCTCTGCCTCTTTCATCTTAGCCTCCTCGCGAAGCTGCTCAATATTTTTAGCCTTCTGTTGAACCTGCAGAATCTAAGTGTTAGTCACCAATATCAAGCTACTATGTCAAGCTCCCCAAAAATATACGTTACTCGCTCGATGAGATCGGTCTGATCTTTATGAGCTCTTGCCAATTCGGCTCGAAGGTCCCTGATCTCCTCTTCTTTTTGCACATAGAGGAGTTTGAGAGCGTCTCTCTCCTCCGTGAGCCTTTTGAGATCAGCCTCACACCAGGTCACCTCAGATCGGGATATGGAAAAAGCTTCTTGGTGGAGCGCCATAGCCTATGCAGAAAGGTAGGAATTTAGACATAAGGAAATAAAATAAATGCAAACATGATAATGGGGGCTGAAATTTACTTGGTAAAGGAGCTGTTGAGCCTCGTCAAAAATGATCGTTGCATCCAGGTTGGGAACGTCGTCGACCCCCATGAAGCAGCCACGAAATATGTCATCCCCTTTGTGGGTCGTTCCCGCATCGGGAGTCCCTATCTCCTGAGCCTCACGAAATTTCCCATCAGAAAATGTGGGGTCGGGCGGCGAATCGTCAATATTGATCGCCCCAAGCGAGTCACTTGTGGCACTCTCTCCTTTTCAAAGGGCCTCAGAACTGGACCCTTAGGGCACGCCCGCCGATTATTCATCACGACGGGAGACATCATTAGTACCTAATGGCTTGGGGACTTTGCTCGTACCATCTTCCGAGATCTCCCCGGTCCGAAGATCAGCCTCCTCGACCATCAATGGCTCAGCTATTTTTGGAGATTCAACGCTTCCCCTCTGTCGAGCCACCAGCACACAGTTGGAATCTTCTCCCTCTTCTTATTCCTCTCATAGTTTTTCGTCTACATTAGCAGGCAGAACGAAGATGTCATTTTATGGCTTACGAGCCTTGCTCTTCTTAGGCTTTGGAGTGTCAGAGGGCGAGGCCCTTCTCCTCTTCTTATCCTTAGCCAGTTTTGGGACCTCCTCTTCCCTAGGTGGAGGAAGCCTCATGACGGTTTTGTCTTCAAGGCCTTTATGGGAGGAAATCAAGTAAAAATAAAGAATTTCGCTAGAAAGCATCAAACACAAACAGAGAAAGTTACCGTGATTTTTGGCCTCCCATCGGCCCTCGGCCAAATCGCACCACAAGCGCTCAGCATACGAAGAGGTCGAGGCTAGTTTCCGAACCCAGCCTGCAATGTTCGGGATCGCACAAGGAAACCAAGAGACCGTTGCACCATAGGGAAGAATGTAGGTAAGAAAAGATAAAGGAAGCAAAACAATTAGCAGAAGTTATTTGTGGGTTTGTACTTATGCCTCATGTTCCATTCTTCAGGAAATGACATCTTCTCGGTCGGGATTATTTTAGAAGTCCTGACTCGGACAAAATTGGCCCATCCATCCTCGATCTTTATCCTTGTTTATGCTCGAGAATAGCACCTTTATGGCCCAGCGCTGAAGCCTTATTAATCCACCTCGATAGAGACGGGGGCTGTATAGCCTAACGAGATGATCGAGGGTGAAAGAGATCCCTGTATTGGTAAAACAGAGTTTCACACGAAAGCCAGCTTTTGACAACTCATCCAGTCACGTGGACACAGGAAATCGCGACAGTTGGATATGATTCTTTGAAGAGGTATGGAACAAAGAGGCACGATTTAGTAAACCCTCGAGCTCATCAGCCATGGGAAACCCAACCTGGTCAAAACAGGGAGGATGCACGGTCAGAATGAATCTAGACAAAGCTACGAGCAGATTCAAAGACCCATAATTGATTACTCGAACATTATGTAATTGTACCCCAATTATCGTTATCCTTTGTAACGTCTCATTAATGTCATAATTAGTCATTAATGAGCAACCATAGCAAGAGTCGTACATTACAGGAATATCCTATATAAGGGAAGGTAATACAGCTTGTAAAGGAATCTGATTCTCGAATATAATTGACTTCACTTTTCTATATTTCTGCAATATTGTATGTTATTCATTTTTATCCATTTCCTTGATTATCAGTAACTCGTATTCATCTTAAAAATAATCTTTAGTCAAAGGTCAAATTCTTTGGTTAAACAAATTGGTTCCGTTAAATAAAGGTAAACAGGCATATATAAGGAACAGGCAGGAGCCCCAAAGCCTCCTTCTCCAAAACAAACCGTCAACGTGATACACGGAGGTGAAGAAGTAAATAGAGTGATCTGCAAAACAACCACAAAGTTCACAATTGCACATAGGAAACGGGCTCGTGAAAATATTGAAGAAGACAATATAACCTTCGATGATACAGATATCGGCGGTTTAATTCTTTCGCACAACGATGCTTTGGTAATATATGTACTTATTCATGACACTAATAATATCTTTACTTATTCATGACTCTAACGTAAAAAGAGTGGTGATTGATCCAGGCAGTTCAGTCAACATCATTTTGCTAAGAGTCGTGGAGGAAATGCTATTGGGGAATCAAGTAATCCCAAGAGCACGAGCCATATCAGGGTTTAATAACTCTACGGTTGTAACAAAAGGAGAAATTGAGCTTAGCACTTATGCTGAGGGCGTGATCAAAAGTACCAGGTTCCAAGTCATCGATACTGACATGGATTATAACGTGGTCGTGGGAAGACCATGTATCCACGACATGAAAGCGGTACCCTCCACGTTGCATCAGGTAATTAAATTCCCCTCTGAATAGGGGATTCAACAAGTCAAAGGCGATCAGCAGACCGCAATAAATATAAACTCTATGGTACACTACAACAAGAAAATAGAGGTGGAAGAATTACGAGATAAGGAATCTCCCAAGAAGGTAACGCCGCTCAAACATGCATGGAAGAAATTACTACCCAAATAGGTATAGAAGGTATTATTTCTGAAATAAGTATGAAAGAAACTACTTACGAGAAGGAGAATCAAGTTACCACGGAAGGTGTACTATACCACACATATGCAGATTCCAGATTGGACGTCATTCATGAACCGGAGGAAGATGAGCACATCAAAACAACTACGGAGGAGCTCGAAGCTGTTCCATTATCTGAACAAAAGCCTGAGCAGAAAGTGTATATAGGCATGAGGTTAGGCTCCGCTCGAAGAGGTAAGTTAATTGATTATTTAAAGGCTAACGCAGACTGCTTTGTGTGGTCCCACTTAGATATGACAGGAATCCCACCAGAAATGACGACTCATAAACTAAATGAAGATCTATCCTTCGTACCTGTTAAGCAGAAGAAAATAAATCAAGGACCATTCAAGAACCAAGTGATCGACGAAGAGGTAAAGAAACTCTTGAAGATCGGTTCGATACGAGAGGTAACGTACCCTAACTGGTTAGCAAACACCGTGGTAGTACCTAAAAAGAATGGCAAGTGGAGAGTATGGGTAGATTATACTTACTTAAATAAAGCATGCCCCAAAGATTCATTCCCATTGCCGCATATAGATCAAATGATTGATGCCACAGCAGGTTATGAATTATTGAGCTTCTTAGATACATATTCTGGTTATAATCAGATTAAAATGAATCCCTCAAATGAGGAAAAAACTTCTTTCATTACAAACAAGGGGACTTACTATTATAAAGTTATGCCTTTTGGCTTAAAAACGCTGGAGCCACCTATCAAAGGTTAGTGACTAAAATGTTCCAAGAACATCTTGGAAAGACGATGGAAGTCTATATTGATGATATGTTGGTAAAATCAACACAAGCACAAGACCATTTCCAGCATCTCTCTACTGCTTTTGATATTTTACGCAGGTATAATATGAAGCTAAATCCAGAGAAATGCGCTTTTGGAGTGCAATCAGGTAAATTTTTGGGTTTCCTTGTATCGAACAGAGGAATAGAGGTAAATCCCGCTCAAATTAAAGCTATAGAGGAAATACCTGATATTTTAACAAATAAAAAGGAAGTTCAAAGACTGACAGGGAGAATAGCAGCTTTGGGTAGGTTTATTTCTAAATCTTCCGAAAAAAGTTTTAAATTCTTCTCAGTTCTCAAAAAGCAGAATCAGTTCGAATGGACTGAAGAATGTCAGCAAGCCCTCAAGAATCTGAAGATTTATCTATCGAAACCACCACTGCTTTCAAAGCCAAAAGAAGGGGAAAGATTGTACATCTACCTGGCTGTCTCAGAAATTGTTGTAAGTGCAGTATTGGTAAGAGAAGAAAAAGGTAAACAATCACCTGTCTATTATGTAAGTAAAACTTTGCTAGATGCTGAGACTAGATATCCACATCTGGAAAAGTTAGCCTTAGCTTTAATAATGGCATCTAGAAAATTACGACCATATTTCAATGCCACCCAATCACCGTTGTGACCTCATATCCTTTAAGAAATATTCTTCATAAACGAGAATTGTCAGGAAGATTAGCCAAGTGGGCCATAGAATTAAGTGATCATGAAATAATCTATCAACCTAGGACTGCAATTAAGTCTCAAATACTAGCTGATTTTGTTGCTGAATTTAGTAATAGCATTGTACCTGAAGTAGAAAAAGAGTTACAACTCTTTAACAGTGCTAATCCAGACCTATGGACCTTGTTCACCGATGGTTCTTCAAATATAAAAGGTGTCGGCTTAGGCATAGTCATAATATCACCCACGGGTGAAAAGACACGGCAAGCTATCAAGTGTTATCCTATAACCAACAATGAAGCAGAGTACGAAGTTGTTATTTCAGGGCTTGAACTCGCACGGGAGCTCTCAATCGAGCAAATTGTGATAAACAATGACTCTCAACTGGTAGTAAATCAAATACAGGGGACTTACATCGCTCGAAAGACTAGAATGCAACAGTATCTCGAAAAAGCACGAGAGTTCGTGATACAATTCAAAACATGGAAGGTAATGCAAATACCTAGAGAGGAAAATGCAGAAGCATATGCACTAGCTAACCTCGCAGCAGTCACGGGAGTAACGAACAAAGACAATACAATTCTCGTTCAACTATTTCATTCAATAATACACCAGGACAGGAATGAGGTAACTTTCAACAACCTAACCTGGGACTGGAGAAACGAAATTCTTAATTTTTTTGTAGAATGGAACCGTACCTAAAGACAGGAAAGAAGCTCAAGCACTTCGCCGCAAAGCTGCACGGTACTGCCTTATTCCCAACTCACTCTATTATGAGATGTTTGGAGGACCCCTAGCTAAATGCCTCGGACCTAACCAAAAGGAATTTGTGATGAAAGAAATCCATGAAGGACACTGTGGAAATCACTCAGGGGCGAGATCCTTAGTGAAAACACTAATCAGAGCTCGATACTATTGGCCTAAGATGGAAGAAGAATCCGAGAATTTTGTATCCAAATGTGACAGATGCCAAAGGTCTGCCAATAACATGCATCGACCAGCGGAATTATTACATACAATAATATCCCCATGGCCCTTCATGAAATGGGGTATGGACATAGTGGGACCTCTTCCCAGATCTAAAGGACAGGTACGATTTTTACTCGTGCTAACCGACTATTTTGAAAAAATGGGTAGAGCTAAAGGGTTCAAACAAGTGCGAGAAAAGGAAGTTAAAAGCTTCTTATGGCGAAACATAATATGCCTCTTTGGAATACCAAAGGAAATTGTGTGTGATAATGTCCCACAATTCATAGGCTCGCAAATCACAGAATTCTTCGAAAGTTGGCATATCAAGCGAATCACTTCAACGTCGTACCACCCCGTGGCTAATGGTCAAGATGAGTCAACGAATAACGTCATCATCAATAATCTAAAGAAACGGCTGGATAAAGCCAAAGTAAACGGGCCTGATGAGTTACCAGCGGTACTATGGGCATATAGAACAACTTCAAAAATAGCCACGGGAGAAACTTTGTTCGCACTTGTTTATGCCTCAGAAGCCTTAATACCTGTGGAGATTGGCGAACCAAGCAAAAGGTTCTCAACAACCATGGAGGGTGAAAACGACGACGAATTAAGGACCAACCAGGACCTGCTCGAAACACGGAAAGAAGCAGCATTGATACGGATGGCAGCTCAAAAACAAATCATAGAGCGCTATTACAACTGTAAAGCGCATCTTAGGTACTTCAAGATTGGGGACTTCGTCCTCAAAAAAGTCTTTCAATCAACGAAAGAAGCAGGTGCAGGAAAGCTAAATCCAAAATAGGAAGGACCTTACAAAATCCAAGGCATAGATGGGAAAGGCGCCTATTCGTTGGAAGCTATGGACGGCAGAGTTCTACCAACAAGCTGGAACACCATCCACCTAAAGAAGTATTACTTCTAAAGGAAAAGAATACCCCCCGTCAGGTATAACACGTTCGATTTTATTTTGAACATTTAAAAATTTTACTAACTTTTTTAGATGATAGGCATAAAGCTAACCCATCACCGGATGATGATATTAGACCTGCAAAGACGCGAGGAAATAACACAATTCCCGGTCTAGGGTTACACTTTCTGATGGACGTTTTAAAAGGGTTAAGCAGTCATCATCTAAAAAACTATATACCTTCGAGTCCGGAATGTTTTTCCTTTTCAGGAAAAGGACCACAAGGAAGGAATAATCAAGTGCTCGAGATTTCATTCTTCAAAGCTCAAACACTTGGGGGACTATACAGTATGAAAGGCTAAGACGAAGCAAAGAAGACTATCAGAAAGTCAAAAGCTCGAGCCTGAATACCCATCTACCCAACGAGACAAATGACACGAGTAGAATCGAAAGAAATCAAAAGAGCCATCCAAATAATAAGCCTAATGCAAAAAGCAAAAACATTTGAACATGTTCAAGTTGAAAGGAAAAATAACCTTCGAACATGCTCAGGTTGAAAGGAAAAATATTAGTCACGAGAAATAAATGTACATCTTTATACTTATTCAAAGTTGTTGTAACAAAAACATCTAGGGGTAAAAGATCATCGTCAATGTACTCATTCAAAAAAAATATTCTCAAATAAAACAGTTATGGATGAAAGATCTAAATCCTTGTATTTGTTCAAGAAACCGTTATCAAATAAAACAATTACGAATAAGAAAACATTTTCCTCATACTTATTAGAAAACTGTTTCCAAAAACAGTTGCGGGTAAAAACACCAATCTATATAAAAATTGTTACTAGTAAAAAACAGTTGTTTCCTTGTATTAATATCGAAAAAATGTTACGTATGAAAAACAGTTACGAAATACAAGAGTTCATCAAATATGTTAAACAAAAACAGTTACAAACGTGAGTTTTAGACGATAACCAAACACATGTAAAATGTCATGGAAGTTCAAATAAAAACTTTCCTTGGAAACATTCTTAAGCATGTGTAAAATTCCTATCACTCTATTGCATTATCATGAAGCTGAGACGTCTTCTTCATGTAAATTATAAAGGGCCCTCTTCCATAAACTATGCCTATTACAAAAAGGCACACATTTAATATGACAATGTGCCTATTACAAAAAAAGGCATGAGTAGTCTAAAGAATTCCACATGCAAAACTCGAAGGTAAAACTAGAACCTCGAAAAAATAAAACATGCAAAAGACTTAAAGAGTGAAACAGAAACTTAAGAAAAGTCAAGCTAACATTAATATATTAAAACAGCTAAAACTAAGTATTAATTTATACTTAGCCGTATAAAAATGTTATATACATTGTGATGTCCCTAAGTTGTCATTTGGGGACGTTAAAGAAATCCAAATTTACCCCCGATGGGATTGGGGGTAGCCACCAATTAATACAAAGAAAAAAAGGGGGGGGGGGGATGAACCAACTAAANGGGATGAAGAGGCATGAGCGGCTGGAATCTCACCATCAGGTGAAGAGAGGTTATGACCTTGTTGCTCCATGGCTTCCTTCGTTTTTGCTATTTCAGCACTAAGGTCAAAACCCTCTTGACTCATCTCCATCAATGTGTCAAGGCGAGAATTCATGTACGCCCAGCTCACATCGACAGCAGCCACCTCTTCCAGATCTTCATAATCCTTTGCCCATACTTGAAGATCTACTCTCAATCTGTCCTTCTCTGCTTCCGCAACTTCATGGGCGGCCCTTAACGGTACAATCGACTCCTCTAAATTTTGAGCTTTGTCCAAAGCCTTATGAAGGTCTTCTTGAGTACGAGTGAGTGATTGCACGAGCTCGCCTGAGTATTCCTCCTTCTGACCCAACAAGTTTTTCGAGTCTCTAATCTCATCTAAGGCACGAGACAGCTACTCAGCAAAAGAAGACTCCAGAACACTCTTGTCTTTATCAGCCTGACTGGAAGAAGCCTTCTCTACTGCCAGTTCTGCTGCCATGAGTCTTATATGCCGCTTCAAGGTACTCATTTCCTCTTCTAAAGCATCCATGTCAATCCTTAGGCTATCATACTGTGCTTTCCTATTATCAACATCGGCCTGCAACTCTTTTGTCTTCTGGTCCGTGTTTGAAATCCTCTTCATAAGCTCGATGCCTATAAGGTTAATCTACACGAAATAAACCAGTCAAATATGGTAAATTTCATATACGAAAATGAAAGAGGATAACTTGCATTATACCTTCAAAGAAGTATGCACGACCTCATTGGCCCATGTAAGAGCACCGTGGCTGGCTAGCTTTGCTTTCTCAGAGGGACCTAACAAAGGCTTGAGCCACACTTCAGGCTCACCCATTTTCTTGAAAATATTCCCCTCAGCTAAAACCTCTATTACCACCTGCCACATCTCTTTGTTGGAATACCCTACTTCCCTAACGGAAGGCATGGAAGCAGGCAGAGATGGAGAAACAATAGGCACGGAGGGTTGAGGGGCTGGAGAAGCCACGAGCAAAGCAGCAGGCATGGAGAGTTGAAGAGTCGAGGAAGTTACGGGCAAAGCAACAGCAGAAGTTGAAATAACCAGAGGAATAGACGAGACAGCTTCTCTCAAAGAAGCAGGAAAGAGAGCAGCCAAAGGGACATCGTCAGGAGCAATATCAACACCCTCATGTATAGGGGAATGTGAAACATCATCAAGGACAGGGTGCTCAATCACAGACACAGAAGGCAAGGTTAAGGCTGTAAGCTATCATCTAAAACCACTCGCCTTCTCCGTGGCATGTGCACTAAAGCACATTCTTCTTCTTCTTCTACGGAACGAGACTCACTAATCTTCCTCTTCGAGGAAGATGAACCAACAATGAATTTTTGGGCCTGAGCCCAATACATCTTCGGGAAGATGAAGCACACACCCCACGAGCAGAGAACCCTATTAAAAGGGAAAAAGTTAAACGACAAAGAAAGAAGAGACTCGAGTAAGGAAAGAAGCAAGAATAAGAGCTTCACTTACCGTGGGTCTTTACATGCCAACCATACCTCCTAGCGAGGTATTCCCAAGATCTCTCTTCTGAAGGAGCAACGGACAATAATTTTTCTCCCCAATCACGAATATCGGATACATTCTCAACAGTATTCATGATTGCTGAGAGAAGAAGAAACAGATATGGTGTTAGTAAAACATCTCAAGTCAAAACGAGAAAAAGTAAATAAATGTGAGCTAAAGCATACTCACGTGCGCGATTCCACTTCTCAGGGAAGGGAACATTTTCTTCACCGACTAAACCCACATTGGGTACAGCAACATACCGGAGGTACCAACCCCTATCCTTATCATCTCCAGGGGTTACCAGCACTCTTTTGCTTCTAGCAGTCAGAGTAAAAACCCCTTCACGAAATAAGGTAGGAGAGTAGAGATGAATAAGATGGTTGAAAGTAAAAGGAACCGAGGCTAAAGAAGCCAAACTCCTAAGACATGCAACAACTCGCCACACAAGCGGACCAACTTGTCCTAAGCAGATATTGAAAAAACGGCAAAACTCAATTATAACTGGGTCAATGGGGGGTCTAAACCCTAGAGTGAAAGGATACGTATAAACAAAAGAATATCCCGTCTTGTAAGACGTTATTCTTTGATTACTATTCGGAATATAGACAAGAAGGTCAGACCTCCAAAAGCACTCCCTACGAACAAGGGAAAACTGACCCTCAGTTATAAGGGTTGAATATCTTTCGACGTTTTCAAGAGAAGAAGATTGGTCTACAAGAACTTGACTATCCCTAGCAAAAACAAACTCAGCAAGGATAATTTCATCGACTCCAGGTTCATGGAGGCGTTCACCTCTACCTCTAGACAGAGACAGAGAAACCCTAAACCTTGGAGAAACTAGAGATCTAGTGGAAGAAGAAGGAACTATCTGAGGAGAAGAGAATCCCCTCGAAGGAGTGGATCCTAAACTTCTACGTCTACCACCCCTCCGACTCCTAGTCGGAGCAGAAGATGGAGTTAAACTTTCAATATCAATTACTCCTAGAGGTTGGTTTGAAGAAGACATGTTTACAAAGACAAGAAGAAAGTTCTTTACAAAATACAAAGTTAGAAAAGTGTTTCGTGGAAGAAAAGAAAAGAAGAAAGGTATTTATACTTGAGGACAACCGTCAAACATGGAAAA
>ML368824.1:0-12753 GCA_005239525.1 Nicotiana knightiana
GCCATGAGCCTCACCTTATCGTCAACACAGGGTACTACATCCCCTGGTTGTATTTCTTATTGCAAACATAGGGTACTGCATCCCCTAGTTGCATTCCTATTTGCCTACATAGGGTACGACACTCCCTAGTAGCATCCCAGTGAGCCAAGAGTCTCATTTTATTTCCAACACAGGGTGCTACATCCCCTGGTTGCATTTCTTATTGCTAACATAGGGTACTACATCCCCTAGTTGCATTTTTGTTTGCCTACATAGGGTACGACACTCCCTAGTAGCATCCCAGTGAGCCAAGAGTCTCATTTTATTTCCAACACAGGGTACTACATCCCCTGGTTACATTTTTCTGCCTACATAGGGTACGACATTCCCTAGTAGAATCTTAGAGAGCCAAGAGCCTCATCTTATTTCCAACATAGGGTACTACATCCCCTGGTTGTATTTCTTATTGCTAACATAGGGTACGACATTCCCTANGTGTGGTAAGTGGTTTGCGGATATTGAGTCGGGAGATGTTGATGTTGAGGAGGTGTAGGTATGGGTAAAGGATTTTTAGGAGGGGTTGTATATTGGTGGGGTGCGGGAGCATTCTGCGGGCGTTGGTTGGGTGTATTCTGAGGAGGTGCCTGGTTTTGGGTATTTAGATGGTCGATATCTGGGACATTTAGTGTGAGGGAGAGGTTTGCCAAATTACAGACCTGCTCAAGCTCACCCTGTAGTACAAGTATTTTCTTTTCAAGCCGCAAAACCAAGTCATTTGGTGTCGTAGTATTCCGACCATCAGAAGTTTCCGCATTCTCAGCATGTGCGGTGTTTTCGCCACTCATATTATCCATCTTAGATTTCCCTTTGCCTTCTAATGCACTTGGAGGAGGAGGATGTGGAGGGCCTCTGGATCTGGTGTAATAGGTTGATGATGCCAGTATGCGTGAACCAATCTTAGGGGACGGGAATAATCAAAAAGAAAGAAAAACAAAAGGTAACCAAGTTAGTGAGAGTTATGAAAAATATTTGCAGTATTTAAACACATATTGCAGGAATGTAAATTCGCGTCCTAATTTGAGAGCCTCGTTGTGCCTGAGGTAGGCCTAGCGAAAAGTAGATTTGGAGAATTTTTATGCCAATAATTGCCTCATTTCATTAACGCGATAAATAAGATGAATCTAAAACGACAATAAGGTAAGTCACTAATGGAACTTGGCCTTATTACATTCGAAAAGCAAAAATGAATAACTCTAACCTACTTGGTCCCAGAAGGACCTTCTCCAGGCCTAGTTCTCTTGGCTCCATCGATCAGGTTCCCCAGGTCGCGCATCTCCAGTAGCAGGTATGCCTTGGCGAGATGTACTCCTTCGATACCTTCAGTATTCTGGCAGTCTATGACTCTTTTCCTCATCTTCCCTTCCAACTCCATCAGATCCTGCTCCAGATATTACAGCCTTTCATTTGATCTGGTAGCCATTTCCCTCCATTCATTGATTAATTCTAGATCAGTCTTGTGTTGTTCCAAATGCTCAGCCTCGGACTCGCGAACCCTTTTGCGCAGTCTGTTATACTTCACTTGTTCTTCGGTAGCCTCATCTACGACTTTGTTCCCTTGACCGACCCTTGGCTCGACTATTCCTGCTATGCAGTCCTCCAACCATGATGGGTAAAAGTACACATGCCCTACGTGATATCAATCCGGCTCGATGGTTTCCCTTTCCACAATAATCTTCAAGTGCCACATATGTTGAGCTTCACATTTATATTGGATGTCATCATCTTGGAAATCCGCTCTGTAGTGACTCATTTTGGAGACTCGTGGTATAATATGTTTTCTACCAGCTTGTCATATGACCCTGATAGGAACATAGGGGTGTATACCCCTTAACCCAATCAACAGCAAGTGTGGAGCGTCTGTAGATCAGATGATGAACTCATTGGTGGGGAACCACTCGAACATCCAATGAGCCTGATGTTGATACTCAATTTTTCCCAAAAAAAAAATTTTAATTGCATATATATCTTCAAAATCATGCATTAATAGCATAGCTTCTCCTTCGTCTAATTTGAATACCTGATGATTTTACCCTAGTATGTCTCTATAAAGGTTTCAGATTCGATTTTTTTTCTCTGTTTATACTTGGCTTATTTGTTTATTCATGGAAACCTATGGTATTTTCATAAAATCAGTATTATTTCTAGTCCTTGATTCACTTATTTGCTATGGTAATACCTATGTGCTGATTTTTTTCAATTATTTCCATATTTTTACAGCTTTTAATTATTTCTTGCCTTATCTTTTGATTAGCCGTGTTATTTACTGATTCTTACTAATTATCTCCTTAATTGAACCCTTGTGTATTTACCCCTAATTGCCTACTATGTACCCCAAGTCTTGCTTAATTTTCTTTCCTTAAATATTTCCTGCTCTTTACCGTTGGTTAATTACTCCCTTAATTAAGGGAAGACTTGTTGATTTTGTGCCTCACTAATTCTATGGCTTCCTTAATTGTTGAAGATTGATTTCCTTTACCTTATTTTACTCTGCTCTCAAACTACTATATTTTCTCTCTCTCATTGACACTAAACACACGAACACATTAGTTCAAAAATTCTCTCTCATACTCAAAGCTTTTCTACTCTCTTTCTTTCTTTGTTACTTGATACAGTTCTGAATTAGCCGGCTGCAAGCCAAGGCTAATTATTGTTCTCTCATATTCTTCACTTTGTGTTTACTATCTCTTTACTGGTATGTTCTGATTTCAATTCAAGTCCCAAAACCAACATGTTTCTTTTACTGCTTCAGTTTATCATGTTTCAGATCTGTTTCTATCTATGGTTTTGTTTTTCAACATGCAATTGACCTGTCTACATCATTGTTCATCTAGCATATTATATTATGTCCCACTACCCCTTAGGATCAGTATGCTTATGAATATGTTACCCCCTTGTAGTATGTCCCGATGTGACTCTGCTCTATCTTATGTTTACCTGGTTTCTAGTATGAACCTTTCTTTGCAAAGCAATTTGTATCCTAAGTTGTCTGATTCTGTGTTGATTCTGAAATTCATGTTGTGTCGATACCATTAGCTATCCCCTAATCCACATAAACCCCCTACAAGAACTTTTATGCTCTTGTATACTATGTGCTCTATGTGTCCCCAATTCCCATCACCCATGTATGAAGGACTGTAATTTGAATGTACTGAATCTGTTTGTGCTGTGATTAGTCTACTGTTTGTTAATTGTCCTACTCTTGTCAAAAAACTATTTTTTTACTAAACAACTCTCCTATCTTATAAATCTGTTTCAACTAAGTCTTTTTCAAACACTGTCTTCCCTGTTAAAACCTTTTCAAAACTATGTCAAGCACTCTCACTCTACTCTTAGGTCCTTAGGTTCTGCCCCCTCTAGTGTATGACTGCCTTGGGATTCCTATGAGATCCCTCTGAACTATGATGCATGGGGGCTGGCCCTTCCACACTGCACTTACTCAAATATGGTTATGAAATCTGGGTGTGAGCACTGCTCCCTTGAGGTCCTTAGGGAACTCTAACATACCCGGATATGAGAAAGGCTATGAAACATTTGGGCTCTTGAGGTCCTGGGAATCTGGGCCTGTTTTTCAGGCTCCCTATAGTTTTACTTCTTTTTTCCCTTATCTATTTATGTAATTTACTCAACCGGTTTGTAATAATTATTTTTAAACAGATATTGGGGATGGCTAGTGAAGTGGGGAGGGTAGCCATATAGTTCTGTTAACATCATCGGGTGGAAATCATGTTTTAAGCTTTACATTGTTTCTATCTGCATTAGAATCCATGTTTTAGGACCAGCATGTTCATTCAAACCATGCCAAGCATGCACTAGATACTATGTTCCTAGGATTTCATGTCTACTATTTCAGCATCTCATCAATGTTTTATGTTTATCGCTTAGAAATCCTGCTCCTAGGACAATAAACAACGTTAACATAAAAGTTGTTACTCATGTGCATTCAAAATCATTTTTCCATCACCCTGTAACTCTTTGTCCATTTTAGAAAGCATGCCTTTAGGAATTCTGTGTATCCTGAAATTATGTCTTAACCATCCTGCATTTATATGTGCATATTAGATATCCTGCTCTAGGATTTTATTTACATCTGCTTAACCACGTCTAGTTTAACTACTGACTCACGAAAAGGTAGAAACAGTGTCACATCTAATTGTCTTGCCCTTAATAAAACTATTAACAATCTCTGCATAATTGTATCATTTAGAACAGCATGTTTTAGGTAAAACAACCCCTGAATTGTTTTTAACAATTCTGGTAATTACTATGCACAACCCCCACACCTAGGCAAGCCTTAGGTAATCAATGTCTTTAAAAGTTGGAACATTGCTTGGTTGCACTTACTGTTTAAGACACAGGTTTTAAAATCACTAAGCAAATTGATTAGGTCATGCTTCCGGGTTTATAAAATAGAAACTGCATATCTTCTGTGTGTTGATATTCACTTAGACATCATGTTTTAGGATCCTGCTTAATAATACTCGCCTTGTATGTGTTTGAGCCGTGCTGTTTACGTGCATTATCTGTGGAGGTAATTCTAAGCCTCTTAATTGTTCTTTCCTGCCTTTATTTGCTAAAGTCCTATTTGTTCTTGTCTGTCGCCTTGTATTTTCTCCTTTTAAACCATAGGGGTCTGTCTAGAAGTTCCTATAGGTAGAGGTCCTAATTTCCTGCAGGACCATTAAGAAGGGACGGTTAAACGCATGCCTAGAGGTCGTTAAACAACACTCGCTTAAATAACCGCTAAGGGGTGGGAAAGGGTAGATATGGATATGATGACCAGTGCGCTAATGCCACGTGTTGCCCCTTTCTGAGAAGTGATTACTGGGCATTGCATTGATGTGATCCTATGGATAAACAACCTAGGACTCCCATATCCCTTACGTATGTGTTCCTAGACTCTAAATCTTTTAATCTTTAGCACACATGTGTGCTTAGACTGTGAATCTTCTCAAAATCTTTATTTGTTTACCTATGTGTTTTTATTGCTTATGTGCTACCTGTTTTAAAATATCTACCTCCTATTTTTTATGAAGAGAATGAATCTTTTTCTCGAAGGATCAGATTCACACTAACCCGTCAATTTGGGATCCAAATTCGAGATTTTCCTTGGGAGGTATCGGGAAGGATTTGGAATGGAATAATATCGATTCCTATGAATAGGAAAATGAAGACGGGTGGATCTACGTACCCCGAGAATAGAAGCTAGAGAACCTAAGTCTGAAGAAGATGCCCTACCTTTGCCCTCTCAGGTTCGACCACCGCAGGGTCCCCATTCTCCAGCACTCGAACTAGTTGCTCAAGAAGCAGGGGAACCTTCCGCATGAAAGCGAAAAGAAGCGACCAAAAGATAGCTAAGTTCCCGTCACTAACCTTACTTCGGACTATGTGGCTGATCCGCTGAGAAAAGTTCGTTAGCTGGTATTTGTTTAGTCATTCAGATAGTGACTGGCGTTTTTCACAAAGCTTGTTTGGTCGGGAACCACAGTTGTGGACTTCGAGGGGTGCCTAATACCTTCCCCTTGAAGTAATTTCAAGCCCTTACCCAATCTCTAGTTTATCTAATCTGTGTTTGTAAATAACCTTTAGTAGGCGCCCTAACGCACCTTAAAATTGTTAGGTAGCGACTCTTCAATTCCTTAACCCTTTCCCAAAAGGAAACGAGTTGTCCCAATAATGTTGAATACCCTGACCGATCCGAAAGGGGAGGAAAGAGGGGGGGCGCGACAGCATGGCGACTCTGCTGGGGATTTATATAGGCTTTTACCATTTCAAACTGCTTTGTGAACTTGTCTTTACTTTGTTAATACTTGCGACCTTTCCTTTTCCCCCTTTATATGTAATTAATTGTTTATCTCTTTCAAGTACTTGTTCCTTTCAGAATCAAAACTTACATGCTTCTTTTTGTTTTCCTTGGTAACTGCTTTTTCAATTATAATTGTTATATTTACCACTTTCATAACGTGCAAATACATGATAACATGCTTTTATTGCTCATTTATTGTTTCATACTCATGATCAACATCATATTCCACTCGTGCCTATACAAATCGTATAGCAACGCTTGATGGGTGTTTCCGCCCTTCCATTTTACATCACCCCTAAATTCGGAAAGGCTTATTTGCGGTAATACTAGTCAATCAGTGGTGCAGTCTACAGTTCCGTGCCTTTCCCCCTCAAGTTTTCCGCTTGAGGATACCAGTCTAAAACCCCATAGAAACCTTACTCTGTTATAGTGTACATGTATCATGGTCAAAACTAGTCGGGTTAACATGTCGTCTGCATGATAGCCCTTTAACACAGCCTTATCCAAAAGTCCACCGGGTTTTTCATAATCCCAACGGACGCAGTCATGTTCTGTGCATTTATTTGGAGAACTAAATGCATGCATGCTAATCATATGTGTATAAATAGTCGAGTCTGGCGAGGGTAAGGGAAAATAAGGCATGAAGTTCCTAGGTTCGGCATGGTCCAAAGAATACCACCACTATTGCTGGATTGGTGGGAAGACCTCTCGCCCAGTGACAAAGACCATGTGAAGAGGGTCCTTGGGAACTTTCCCTCTTTACTGGATATTCAACCAAACAACATGTTGATCGAAGCAGCCACTATGTTCTGGAACAGAGAAAGGTCTGTGTTCCGTTTTGTCAACATAGAAATGACCCCCCCCCTCCTTGGAGGAGATAGGGGGCTTTGCGGGAATACCTTGGGACAGTCCAGGTTTGTTGGTACCGGAGAACCGTGCCGCTAGGGGGTTCCTGATAATGATGGGTTTGAAGAAGAACGATAGTTTAGAGCGCCTGACAAAGTACTACATACCTTTTGACTATCTCTATGAACGATACGGCCATAGCAAATCATATCGTATCTTCCACGACGAGTTCTCTATTACTTCTCGGGCCGGGTCTTTCCCTGTTGTTCTGTTCCCGCCACGAGAAAGATGCACGGAAGAGGTTGTACCGATACCAGTTGACAGCAATTGGCCAGTTTCCTACAGTTGACCGATTCGGTGTCTTTTTCAGGACCCGAGGACTGGGGGATCCTTGGGAGTGGACGTGAGGACAAGGGGCTCTACACTCGACATCTATTAAACAAGACCAAGAACAAAGCCATACCATGCCCTCGGGAGAAAGGTGCCAAAGAAGAATGAGAAGAAGCCCGAAAAAGATGCTCCATTTCGAGGCACTAGATATACTTTGGAAGAAGACCTTGTCATTCTTCTCCTTCAATAAGAGAGTAAATTCCAAGTTTAAAGAACCAGGTAAAGGAATATCCAAAGTAAGCAGATCGAAAGCACGAAAAGGAATGTCTTAGCGTGCCCTTACTCTAATTCGAAATCCGTCTCTTTCTTTCTATTCTAATTCCTCTCCCTTCATTCCTCGATGCCTAAAGCTTTTAGCTTTGATCATTCGACACCGTTCCAAACCTTAACTACTTAAGTACCAAAGGCTGCTTTCGGTAAAAGAAAGAAATTCATTGACTTCGAAAAGGAGGTCAATTAAATGAGTAATAACTCTCTTCTATTACCTAGGGTACTACGGCCTTTCTTATTCCACTTTCTCGAAATGTAGCGCAGCGAATCGGGCCTAATTCTTTAATAATCACTTCAGCTCTTTCATACTTCTGACTTCGACTTCACCGCAGGGTTTTTGTGTTTGTCGTTTGCTTCCTGGGTCTGATGGTGTTTCCAAGCAAAGGAGACCGGATTCACACTAGACTGGATATGGTAGCAAAACCTTAATGGAATGGATCGAAGAGAAAACATATACCATTTCCCCTATGATCATAGCAGACATATACCGAGCTTTGGACCACTGCCAGAATGGGGCCAAACACTTTGAGGGTTACAATCTGCTACTACAGGTTTGGTTATTGGAGCATCTCCAGAGAGGCGAATATCGTCAGGAATTTCCACGAAGGGCGTGGAATGATCATATAGCCTTACACCACCCTAAGAGGATGACCTACATCCCTTATAGGTTTGCTCAACCAGAAAATGCTACAGAATGGGCGCAGCTTTTTGATAATTTGACTGAGGACCACGTTCAATAGATGTTCGAATGGTTCCCTACCAGTGAATTCATCATCAGATCGTGGGACGCTCCGCACCTAGTATTGATTGGTTTAAGGGGCATATATCCCTATGTTCCCATCAGGGTCATGAGACAAGCGGGTAGAAAGAAAGTTATACCGCGAGTCTCCAAAATGAGTCATTACAGGGCACATTTTCAGGATGACGATATCCCTTACAAATGTGAAGCTCGGCATCTGTGGCATCTCAAGGTTATTGTAGAAAAGGACACCATCGAGCCCGACAGATACTACGCAGGGCATGTACGTTTTTACCTATCATGGTTGGAAGACAGCATAGCAAGGATAGTTGAGCCAGGCATCAGCAGAAACAGGGTCATAGACGAAGCGGCTGAGGCTCAGGTGAAATACAATAAACTGTACAAAAGGATTCGTGAGTCCGAAGCCAAGCATCTGGAGCAACACAACACTAACATGGAACTGATCGATGAGTGGAAGGAAAGGGCCATTAAATCTAGTGAAAGATTGGAATATTTGGAGCAGGGACTACTGGAGCTAGAAGCAAAGACAAGAAAAAGGGTTGCCGACTGCCAGAATGCTGAGGGAAATGAAGGAGCGCATCTAGCAAGGGTATACTTGCTGTTGGGCATGCACGACTTGGGGAACCTGATTGACAGAACCAAGAAGACCAAGCCTGGGGAAGGTCCTTCGCGGACTAAGTAGTCTAGGTTTCCTTTTATTGCTTTTACTAATGTAATAAGGCCAAGTTCCATTACTGACTTTATTTCCTACTCATTATTTTAGTGTCGTTTTGGACTCATCTATTTTACATTAATGAAATGAGGCATTTTTGCATCCAAGTTCTCCAAAAGCAACTTGTCACTAGGCCTACCTCAGGCACAACGAGGCTCCCAAGTTAGGACACGCTTTTATTCCTGCACTATGTGTTTAAATACTACAATATTTTCTCATGATCCTCACTAACTTGGCTACCTTTTATTTTTGTTTTGTTTCTGTATTTTGATTATTCCCCTCCCCAAAGGTTGGTTCGTGCATTCTGGCATCATCACCATATCACACAAGATCTAGGGGCCCTCCACCTCTTCCTCCTCCTAGTCCACTTAAAGGCAAAGGAAAAGGCAAAATGGAAGATTTGGGCAACATCAAACAGGAAAACACAACGCCAGTAGAACGAACAGAAGCTCTTGACAATCAAGGTACTCAGGTTCAGAATGATGCAATGTCACAACTTGAGCAAAGGTTGTTGAAACTCCAAAGAGAGCTTGAGCATGTCTGGAACTTGGGAAATTTATCCTTCTCACTCAGTGTCCCAGATGTCATTCAAAATCCCATACCTCCTCAGAACACCCCAAACAAATAGAACCCTCCCACAACTCATCATCATACAACTCCACCGAAAAAACAAATTATCCCACCACAGCACCAGCACAACATTTTCCACGCTCCAATAAATACCCCGCTAATTATCCCTGAACCACAAGACTCCACAAGTGACCACCCCTATGCTCAAACACCCGGTCATCAGAACAACCCCATATACGTGGAGACTCTACCTCACTCCACCCAACACATTTTTTACACATCTGAATCCAGTGAGAAGGATATGCTCATTACGAATTTGGCCGAGGAACTCAAGAAGCTGACTAGTCGAGTTCAGGGCGTTGAAGGAAGCAAGGGAGTTGAAGGGTTGAACTAAGAAGATCTCTGCATATAGGCCGATGTTGAACTGCTTGAGGGTTACAAACCTCCTAAGTTTGAAATGTTCGATGGTAGAGGTGATCCCAGGGTCCATCTGAGGACCTATTGTGATAAATTGGTTGGAGTAGGAAGAGATGAGAAGATTCGCATGAAATTGTTCATGAGGAGCCTCACAGGAGATGCTTTATCTTAGTACATCAGCCAAAACCCTAAGAAGTGGTCCGACTGGGTAAGTATGGCATCAGATTTCATGGACCGATTCAGGTTCAATACGGAGAATGCACCAGACGTGTTCTACATCCAGAACCTTAAAAATAAGTCCACTGAAACCTTTCGCGATTATGCCGCTCGCTAGAGATCTGAAGCAGCCAAGGTCAGGCCTGCACTAAAGGAAGAACAAATGAATAAATTCATTTGAACTATGCCTGACCTGATTCCCATTTAAGAAGGGATATGTTGGCAGCCTTATGGGTTCGGTCATGATTCAATAAAAATTTCATTTCCCCGCAATTGGAAATTGGGGCATAATTTTGAGGAGGACTCTCAAAATTCCAAAGCAAGTTCAGCCGATCGTAGCATGTACAACGGTCAGAATCGTCAACCATCTAACTGGGGCATAATTTTAAGGAGGACCCTCAAAATTCTGTAGCATGAACGGTTGAAATGTTTCGAACCATGTCACGGTCATCGGTTCATCTAAATTTCTCAAAATATATTTTACTATGTCTTTATAAAATCATGCACGTTTTCAAAATATAGTTGTGTTAGCAAACGCTACCCCGATGACACAAACAGAATCATCAGAACAAGCAGAGAAAAGCAAGTAAAGCCAGTGGTGACACGAATCAACCTCCCCCATCTACAAAACTCACGAGTTTTCTTTGGATGCAGGGAAAAAGGATAGACATGCCGCTAAGTCACAATCCTCACAACAATCGCGTTATCAAAATCTGCTACCAGCTAAGAAATTCTGCTACTATCTGCTATTCATTCTACTTTCGGCATAAGGCTAAATGTTGTATTCCCCTTGCATAAGGCTAAGCTCTGCCTTCATCCTGCATGAGGTTAAGGTCTACCTCCCCCATCTGCATAAGGCTAATCTCTGCCTTCCCTTTGCATAAGGCTAATCTCTGCCTTCATTTGCATGGGACTAATCCCTATCCCACATCTTGCATGAGACTAAGCTCTGTCTCCACCTTGCATGAGGTTAAGCTCTACCTACATATTCGCACAAGGCTAATCTCTGCCTTCATTTGCATGAGACTAAGCTCTGTCTCCATACCTGCATGAGACTAAGCTCTGTCTCCACCTTGCATGAGGTTAAGCTCCACATTCGCACAAGGCTAATCTCTACCTTCATTTGCATGAGACTAAGCTACGTCTCCATACCTGCATGAGGCTAAGCTCTGCCTCCGATTTACATTATTTTCATCGAGACTAAGCGTTTTCTCTCCAACATTATCTACTTTGCTCTTATTTCGGGCTAAGCTCTGCCCTCCACTTTGCAAGACTAAGCTTTGTCTTGTTGACATCATGTTATTGCATCATAGGCTGAAATATCGCCAACTTATCCAAAGGCATCATAGTTCGGAGGCACTATCTTCATGGCCCGAGAACCTCATGTCATGGCCTGAGGATCTCTCTAAATTTTTCATATCATTATTCAAAGGCGTCATCATTCGGAGGCACCATCTTCATGGCCCGAGAACATCATTTCATGGCTTACGAATCCTTCATCAAACAATTCATGGCCCAGGACATCATAGTCTGAGGACGTCATCCCTAACATCCGAAGACAACATTCATAGTCCAACGGGAGCTTGCATCATGTTTAAATTTATGCACAATATACACTTGCGGTATTCTTCTTTGCAGGTAACCCGGCAAGCGACAGCTACCCCGCAGGAGCGATCCCGCTCTAGTTCTCCCAGCCATATCAAACCTAACCTCTCCCGTAGAACCGTTCATTCATCTAGCCCTAGATGTTGCGTCCGTTATTGTGATGACTTCACCGGTATACTTTGCCGATGGATCTGGAACTGCATACAGCCTGATTCTTGTAAAACCAGGGATATGTAGGCAGCTCAGAAGCCAGGGTGTGGCCTAAATTTCTCTCAAACCGTTTTGCTCGATCAAAATTGGCCATAATGTCTTTACCCGACAAAACAATTGCATATATATCTTCAAAATCATGCATTAATAGCTATTGGTAGTTTTCCACAATTTTCCTATATTTTTATTAATTTATCCAGCATTTTATTTCCAATAAAGGATCACAAAATTGCATCACAAAGCATTTCTTAATTTAATTTATTGTTTTTGGTCCTGTTAAGACCAAATTATTTCATAATTAGCCAAATTGGCACCTTTTGGCTGTAATGGCAATAACTTTGCAATTATAGCATAATCATATAATTTTATACTATTTTTACCCAAAATTAATCGTTGGTATTTTTAAATACTAAATAAGCATTTTTTAAATTATTATCTACGCAATAAATTCATTTTTTACAATTGTTAGTTGTTTTATAAATTATTTTATCAATTTGATTGGGTATTTAACAAATGGCCTAACTTATTTCGATTTTAGCCCAAATAAACCTGACCCCAACCCCAATTAAAACAGCCCAAACCCCAGGCCCAATCCACTTAAATCCACCCGACCCAATTCCCCTTTTAATCTGGATCTTCGATCATTTTTAACCAACGGTCCAGATCCTTCTAGCCTTAAATAACCCTAGAGACTACCCCCCCCCTTCCCCTCTTGTTTATCTCTTTCACTCCGCCGTTACATATCTCCCTTCTCTCTTAAATCCTCTCTGACCTAAACCTAACGCTCTCTCACCGTCACTCATCTATCGTCGATCATGGTGGTCTCTCACCACCTCTAGGCCTCAAATGGCCTCTCCTATGCTGGTGCCTTCGTCTCTAAGGTCCTCGAGGGACTAGGGTCAGTCCGCTTACACC
>ML368828.1:0-17543 GCA_005239525.1 Nicotiana knightiana
GTAACGCCAGGCCCCCCCTGGCGTTAGGGCTCTAAGGCTTGGGTAACGCCAGGCTGGGTCAGGTTGTTTGGCTCCAACACCCGGCTATCGCCCGGGTGTCTCTTTTCGCGTATTTTTCGACGTATTTGCATCCGTTTAGCCCCGTTTCCATTTCCAATTCACCTACACATAAAATAAACCCTATTAGGCACATACGACGTGTATTTTATCATTAAAACACATAAAATGCAAGGTATATAATGCTTAAAATCATGAATTCTTGCCACTCATCAATAATCAAGGTAATGGAGAAAATGAATAATAGACAATATTGCAGAAATATAGAAAATCGAAGTAACAAAGGAGTATTTTTCTTTTCAATCACACACATTACCCCTTAACTATGATCAATACCGACAATCAAGCATGAACATACAAAATTTNTGTTCGAGTAATCAATTGCGGGTCCTTGAATCTGCCCGTAGCTTTGTCTAGATTCATTCTGACCATGCCTCTCTCCCGTTTTGATCAAGTTGAGTTTCCCGTGGCTGATAAGTTCGTGGGTTTACTGAACCGTGCCTCTTTGTACCGTACCTCTTCAAAGAATCACATCCAGCTGTCGTATTTTCCTGTGTCCACTTGACTGGCTGAGTTGTCAGAAGCTGGCTTACGGGTGAAACTCTTTTTTACCAATACAATTATCAGATTCCCGGTAACGGAACCAATTTTTTTAACCAAAGAATTAGACCCTTTGACGAAATCTTATTTTTAAGATGAATACGGGTTACTGATAATCAAGGTAATGAAGAAAAATGAATAATAGACAATATTGCAGAAATATAGAAAATCGAAGTTGATTGTATTCGAGAATCAGATGCCTTTACAAGTTGTATTCCCCTTCCTTATATAGGAGATTCTTATAACGTACGAATCTTTCTATGGTTACTCATTACTGAGTAATTATGACATTAATGAGGTGTCACAAAGGATAACGGTAATTGGGGTTCTGGTTACATAACGTTCGAGTAATCAATTGTGGGTCCTTGAATCTGCTCGTAGCTTTGTCTAGATTCATTCTGACTGTGCCTCTCTCCCATTTTGATCAAGTTGAGTTTCTCGTGGCTGATGAGTTTGTGGGTTTACTGAACCGTGCCTCTTTGTACCGTACCTCTTCAAAGAATCACATCCAACTGTCGCGTTTTCGTGTGTCCAGGTGACTGGTTGAGTTGTCAAAAGCTGGCTTACGTGTGAAACTCTTTTTTACCAATACAATTATCAGATTCCCGGTAACGGAACCAATTTGTTTAACCAAAGAATTAGACCCTTTGACTAAAGCTTATTTTTAAGATGAATACGGGTTACTGATAATCAAGGTAATGGAGAAAAATGAATAATAGACAATATTGCAGAAATATAGAAAATCGAAGTTGATTGTATTCGAGAATCAGATGCCTTTACAAGCTGTATTCCCCTCCCTTATATAGGAGATTCTTATAACGTACGACTCTTGCTATGGTTATCATTAATGACTAATTATTACATTAATGAGGCGTTACAAAGGATAACGGTAATTGGGGTTCGGTTACATAACGTTCGAGTAATCAATTGTGGGTCCTTGAATCTGCCTGTAGCTTTGTCTAGATTCATTCTGACTGTGCCTCTCTCCCGTTTTGATCAAGTTGAGTTTCCCGTGGCTGATAAGTTCGTGATTTTACTGAACCGTGTCTCTTTGTACCATACCTCTTCAAAGAATCACATCCAGCTGTCGCGTTTTCCTGTGTCCACGTGACTGGCTGAGTTGTCAAAAGCTGGCTTACGTGTGAAACTCTTTTTTACCAATAAAAATGTACCGGTGGGTTGGGTTTGGCCGGAAAGTTTGAGGTCACCGGACCTTGGTCGGGCTTCGGTGGGTTTGAAAACGAGTCAAATCCACATGAATCAATTGCTCTTGTCAATAGCAACTGACTCATGAAGGTCTAAGCCGTTGAAGGTCCTTGAATCAGTGCGCATGGGAGACTTAGGGTTTTGGAATCTGAGATATGAAATTGGATTTTTGAAGAAACAAATAACATGAGGTTGTTTAGGAGGTGATGGGGGTTGTAGGGTAGAAATTTGGGCTTGATTGGTGGTGCTCCGCCGCCAGAGGCGATTTTCGGTCGGCGGAGCTTAGGGCGGCAGACGGTAGGGTTTAGAGATAAGAGAGAGGAGTGAGAGAGACGAATAAGGGGGGTGTTAGACTTTAGGTGAAATGAGGGGTGGTGGTGAGTGTTTGGACATTTAAATAGTTAGGGGGTTATTAGTTTAGGATCGTTGGATCAAATTCTGGGAAGTTTAGGTAAGTGAAACGGGGTCGTTTGGATGGATGCTAGGGCAGGCGAGGTTTGGGCTTAATTGGGCTTGGGTCGCTGGGTGTTGTATAGAGACAGGGTTGGGCTTGGGTAATTTCAGCCCAGGTCCAAGTTTGTTCTTTTAATCAATTAAACCAATTTATTTGATTAAACTCAAGCCTAATTAAATCTAAAAAAATGTAATAATTAGTTCTAAGCCTTATTTTCATCTAAACTCAGATTAATTAAGAATAAAAATAACTAATTTTATATTCCTAATTAAATCTATGATTTATTGGATAAGATGATTGATTTTTTAGTAATTAGTTGTTAAAACTTATATTACATCAAATAACCACCATTCGTCTATTATTTAATCCAATTAATTACAAGTAATAAGTTCATAATTCTTTGATAATAGTGATGCAATTTTAATAAAAAATAAGAAAAATGAATTATGAATATGCAAATGCAAACAATTCACAATTAATCACTAAAAATTCCACAAAAAATTGTAAAATTAATTTATTGTATCGAATTTGTAGGAGCATATGGTGGGTGAAAAATCACGTGCTCACAGCTGACCCTCTTTGCTCGAGAACATGAAGAGTTTTCGGGCAAAGACAAGGTGAGCAGTCATGAACGACTCTACTCATTCGCATACTTCATTGTGAAGCGTTTTTGAAAAGTTTGACCGAACCTTGCTTCAAAGGTTGCCTACATATCCTTGGCTATAAAGGAATCAGGTCAGTGTAGTTCTGAAAGTTTTGGTAGCTGGGACTATCGGGTGACTGTGGTTTCACTACGGTTGCTACTATTACTACTGCTGATCTCCTTGTTACACCAAAATAACAAAACGAAAGACTAACTAAACCTATCAGTTGCTAGTTACAAGATTCCTATCTAAGACTTGGTCTTGAGTCTTGATCTTTTGCTGACTCTGACCTGGATCTTGATGCTTGTTAGTTGCAGGTGTTGGTTTCGTCTTATCGTTCCTCGGATCAAGGTAGGATATACTGAACGGATGACTTCAATCTCGTCCTGAATAGTCCATATCTTCCCTGTTTCTGCACTTTGGATTCAATCTTCTCTTTTCTCTTTTGTTTTATTATTCTGGATCGAAACTTCTTCTTTTGGTCGTCTCGAGTCCAATGTCCTAAAAATGTAATCTGTACAAAAATTAAAAAACAAACGAATGAAATTTTCTGCCCCAGTTTTCACTAGGAAAATTCTGTGAGTTATTGTAAGGAAATCTAAGCTCCTTTATTATTGAAAGCGATGAAAAGCCGGGAACAGTGCACCCAGAGTTATTGTAGACTAGGGATTAGATACCCTATGTCTAGAAGTAAGATCAACTAGGGGTGGGAGACCCTATGTTGCAAAATAAAATCAACTAGGGATTGTATACCCTATGTTGGAAAAGATATCATCAACTGGGGATTGTATACCCTATGTTGGGAAAAAAATCATCAACTAGGGGTTGTGGTACCCTATGTTGGAAAAGAGATCATCAACTAGGGATTGTATACCCTATGTTGGAAAATAAATCATCAACTAGGGGTTGTATACCCTATGTTGGAAAAGAAATCATAAACTAGGGGTTGTATACCCTATGTTGGGAAAGAAATCATCAACTAGAGATTGTATACCCTATGTTGGAAAAGAAATCATCAACTAGGGATTGTATACCCAATGTTGGAAAAGAAATCATCAACTAGGGATTGTATACCCAATGTTGGATAAGAAATCATCAACTAGGGATTGTATACCCGATGTTGGAAAAGAAATCATCAACTAGGGGTTATATACCCTATGTTGGGAAAGAAATCATCAACTAGGGATTGTATACCCTATGTTGGAAAAGAAATCATCAACTAGGGATTGTATACCCTATGTTGGAAAAGAAATCATCAACTAGGGATTGTATACCCTATGTTGGAAAAGAAATCATCAACTAGGGGTTGTATACCCTATGTTGGAAAATAAATCATCAACTAGGGATTGTATACCCTATGTTGGCATCAACGAGGGAGTGTATACCCTATGTTGGAAAAGATCATCAACTAGGGGTTGCATACCCTATGTTGGAAAAGAAATCGTCAGCTAGGGGTTGTATACACTATGCTGGAAAAGAAAGCATCAACTAGGGGTTGTATACCCTATGTTGGAAAAGAAATCATCAACTAGGGATTGTATACCCTATGTTGGAAAAGAAATCATCAACTAGGGATTGTATACCCTATGTTGGAAAAGAAATCATCAACTAGAGATTGTATACCCTATGTTGAAAAAGAAATCATCAACAAGGGGTTGTATACCCTATATCGGCATCAACTAGGGAGTGTATACCCTACGTTGGAAAAAAAATCATCAGCTAGGGGTTGTATACCCTATGCTGGAAAAGAAATCATCAACTAGGGATTGTATACCCTATGTTGGAAAAGAAATCATCAACTAGGGATTGTATACCCTACGTTGGAAAAGAAATCATCAGCTAGGAGTTGTATACCCTATGTTGGAAAAGGTGTGGCTAGGGTTTGGAGACCCTATACCACTTCAAATTTGGGTTGATTTCAACATTATTTTTCTTCTTTTTCTTTTCATTTTGAGTAAATGTGGGAAAGGATTTTGGAGAAAAACTTCCCTTTTAGAGTTATTGCTGCAGAGCTGCTTCTAGCTCTTGCACCCTTTCTTTTGGTTACACATGACTTTGCAAGTTTGCTTTGAGTTACACCTATTTCCTTCAATCAAAGAACAATTTGTTAGTTTGAAGTAGTGGTTGGTTTTGCGGCCTTGATTTTCAACAGCTTTATCTCAGTTCTCGTGACGAAGATCTCGACCACTTGTTTGCTTGCTGGGGATTGGGTTTCATCTCCAATCCCGGGGATCCTGGCTTTATAGATTTTACCATGGCTATCGGCCATGTGGGACCCCAATATTTAACTTTATTTTGCCTTTGTAGGCCTTTCACTCACTTTTCCTTTGGATTTCCAGAGTATCGGGAAAGCTTTGGCCCCTCAAATTCTGCCGCAACGGTTAGTCGCGTGAGACTTAACCTTTTCCAACTTTACTTTGCCTTCATCGGCCTTTCATTTCCGATTTTTCCTCCAATTTTAACTTTAAATCATTTGGAGCACTTCGGCTTTTCAAACTTTGCCAAGAGGGTTAGCCACGTGGGACTCAACCTTTCACTTCAATTGCCTTTATAGGCATTTTGATTTGGTTTTCTCCTTTAAAGAGTTTTGCATTTAAAGCATCGGCCGTTGCGGCCAGTCGGGATTGACTCGATCCCCTGATGAGGCTCGGTGCCCTTTGCATGTTGGCCCGTGTCAAACGAGAACCCTGTAAATCAGTTTTGCCATCCTTTCTTTGCCTTGCTTTAGAACAGAGTCAGACTGAAAGGGATTGAAAGAAAAATAACAAAGAAACGGAGACAATGAATTTTGACAAGAAATATCCCTTTCGGAGGAAAAGAGAAGGACTTATCTGGAGTGTACACGCCTTCAATGAACATGACATGCATCTTGTACTGGATTCCTGATCTATATAAACCATCTGACTCTCAGAAATTCGTCTCGAGTTTTTACCTCGAGGTCGAGAAACCTTGCCCCAGACCATGTCGATACCAGTGACCAATCATCCTCTTTGCGATTAGTAGTGCCCTCTTTGTGAGTTTTCACTAACAAGACTCTTTCATTTTTAGTTTCTCTACTCATTGTCGCCTTATGGTGCCTGTGTGGGTTTTCACCGATAAGACTCTCTCATTTTAATTTCTTTTCCTACCATCACCTTATGGTGCCCGTGTGAGTTTTCACCGATAAGACTCTTTCATTTTAGATTCTCTCATTGCTTGTATCAGATCCAAATGACTGTATCCTCCAATTCTAGCCTTTCTTTGCCGATCGATCAGAAGGACTTGAACATGATTTGGGGTAAAAGGGATTTGTATCGAATTACAACTTTGGAACTTTTCGGGCGAATCATTGCCGAATTTTAACACTTGCCCCAGCTTAAAATTTTGGGGGAATGTGGATTTTTATTTTGGTGTGACTGAACCCCAGGGAGAGGTTGCCTACGTATCCTTTCGGAATCAAGTCAGACGTAGTTCAAGGAAACATTTGTTTTTGTTTTTGATTTTTGTTTTGATTTTTCTTTTGTTTTATCATCATTTTTTATATATATATCAACACTTCAAGTTCCAAAGAGGGTAATCAAGGAAGAGTAACCTGCTCAAAGGGTTTTCAAAACTGGTAGTGTATGGGGTAGCGTGAATGAAAGCGTTCGTCATTTCGATCATGAGCATCATCACGAAAAGGTCAAACATAATACCTTTTGACTGCGTCTGCATTGACAGTCGTTTTAGGGTCATTTCCTTCGATGTCCTCCAAGTACAATGCTCCTTTTGGTAGCAATTTCCTTATGATGTATGGACTTTTCCAGTTTGGGGCGAATTTTCCTTTCGCTTCTTTATGGTGTGGGAGGATACGTCTTAGGACGAGCTGCCCCACTTCGAAGTTCCTAGGTCGTACCTTCTTGTTATAGGTGTGGGCCATTCTTTGTTGGTACAACTGCCAGTGGCAAACTGCGACCATTCTTTTCTCATCAATCAGAGTCAACTGTTCCAACCGGGTTTTGACCCATTCATCATCCTCGATTTCAGCTTCGACAATGATCCTCAGGGAAGGAATTTCAACTTCCGCAGGGATCACGGCTTCAGTGCCATAAACCAATAAATAAGGCGTAGCCCCCACTGATGTGTGCACGGTCATGCGATATCCCAATAATGCAAAAGGCAAATTCTCGTGCCACTGTCTAGAACTTTGGATCATTTTTCTCAGGATTTTCTTGATGTTCTTATTGGCTGCTTCGACGACACCATTGGCTTTGGGCCGGTAAGGGGTGGAATTACGTTGTGTGATTTGAAACTGTTCAGATACCTCCCTCATCAAGTGGCTGTTTAGATTTGTAGCGTTATCGGTAATGATAGTTTTTGGAATACCGAAACGATAGATAATGTTTGAATGCATGAATTCCACCACTTCTTTCTTAGTGACGGCTTTGAAAGTGACTGCTTTGACCCATTTTGTGAAATAGTCGATGGCCACCAAAATAAATCTGTGTCCATTTGAAGCTTTTGACTCGATTGGCCCAATGAAATCCATTCCCCAGGCAACGCAGGGCCAAGGTGATGACATCGGATGTAATTCCGAGGGTGGTGCATGAATCAGGTCACCATGTATTTGACACTGATGGAACTTTCGGACAAAACTGAAACAATCCTTTTCCATGGTCATCCAGTAATATCCTGCTCGCAGAATTTTATTTGCGAGGACGTACCCGTTCATGTGGGGACCGCACACTCCTGAATTTACTTCGTTCGTAATCTTTTCAGCTTCTTTGGCATCCACGCACCTTAACAAATTCAGATCTGGAGTCCTTTTGTACAACACTTCTCCGCTTAAGAAGAAACTGCTGGCGAGTCTTCTGATGGTTCTCTTTTGATCCCCATTGTCCTGCTCCGGATATTCTTTTGTTTTCAAGAATCTTTTGATATCATGATACCATGGTTGGACATCGGGCCCTATTTCGACCGTGTTACAATAACCATATCTTTCTTTGATTTGAATTTCTAACGGGTCAATGTGGATATTACCAGGATATGGCAGCATTGCATCTAGGGTAGCCAGTGCATCGGCTAACTCATTTTGGCATCGAGGAATATATCTGAACTCTACGGCTTTGAATCATTTGCTAAGATCTTCCATATGTTGTCTGTATGGAAGGAGTTTAACATCTCGAGTTTCCCACTCTTGCTGAGCTTGCTTTATGATCAAATCAGAATCTCCCATGATCAATAACTCTTCCACATCCATGTCAATGGCCATGTTCATTCCCATTATACAAGATTCATATTCGGCAGTATTGTTTGTACAGAAAAACCGGAGACGGGCCGTGGCTGGATAGTTGTCCCAGGGGAAAAATCAAGATTGCCCCAATCCCAACGCCTTTGGCATTGACTGCTCCGTCGAAGAACATTTTCCAGGGTTCTCAGCCAAATAATCGGCCAAGGCTTGAGCTTTCATGGCTGTGCGGGTGACATAGACAATGTCAAACTCCGTGAGCAAGATTTTCCATTTTACTAACCTTCCTATGGGCATTGGTTTTTGGAATATGTATTTTAGAGGATCCACCCTGGTTATGAGGTATGTGGTATAAGCCAACAAATAATATCTAAGCTTTTGAGCAACCCAAGTTAGAGCACAAGAAGTTTTCTCCAGCAGAGTGTATTTGGCTTCATAGCCAGTGAATTTCTTGCTCAGATAGTAGATGGCTTGCTCTTTCTTCCCGGTAACATCATGTTGCCCGAGGACACAACCAAAAGAATTTTCCATGACTGTTAGGTACAGGAACAGAGGTCTTCCTGGTTCAGGCGGGACCAACACTGGCGGATTCCAAAAATATTCCTTGATTTTATCAAAGGCTTCCTGACATTCATCTGTCCATATGATTGCCGCATCTTTATTTAAGAGCTTGAATATTGGCTCACAGGTGATTGTAAGTTGTGCAATAAACCGGCTGATGTAGTTCAACCTTCCTAATAAGCTCATGACCTATTTCTTAGTCTTTGGAGGTAGCAGATCTCGGATGGACTTTATCTTCGTCGGATCTAACTCAATGCCCCTGCGGCTAACTATAAACCCCAAGAGTTTCACGAAAGGAACACCAAATGCATATTTAGCAGGTTTCAATTTCAAGTCATATTTGCGTAGCCGTTCAAAGAATTTTCTCAAGTCTCGAACATGGCCCTCCTGTGTTCTGGATTTAATAATGACATCATCAACGTACACCTCAATTTCTTGTTGCATCATGTCATGGAAAAGGGCAGTCATGGCTCTCATATAGGTTGCCCCGGTGTTTTTCAAATTGAACGGCATAACCCTGTAACAATAAGTCCCCCATGGTGTAGTGAAAGCTGTCTTTTCTGCATCTTCCTCGTCCATTAGGACTTGGTGATAATCGGCATAACAATACACAAACGACTGTACCTCATGTTTGGCACAATTATCTACAAGGATATGGATGTTTGGTAGCGAGAAATGGTCTTTGGGACTTGCCTTGTTCAAATCCCTATAATCAACACATACTCGGAGCTTCCCGTACTTTTTTGGTACTTGGACTATGTTGGCTAGCCATGTGGTGTATCTGACTACTCGGATTACACCAGCTCTTAATTGTTTGGTGACTTCTTCTTTAATTTTGTCACTGATATATGTTTTGAATTTTCTTTGCTTATGTTGGACGAGCGAGCAATCGGGATGAGTTGGCAGCTTGTGTGCCACTAAATCAACACTTAGTCCGGACATATCATCATAGGACCAAGTGAACACATATTTGAATTCGAACATAAGTTGAATCAATGCGTACCTAGCTTTCTCATTCGTGTGAATACTTATCATGGTTTCTCGAACCTCTTCTGGATTACCCAAATTAACTGGCTCAGTTTCGTGTAGGTTTGGCTTAGGCTTATTCTCAAATTGTTCCAATTATCTGTTTATTTCCCTAAAAGCCTCATCTTCGTCATATTCTGGTTCTTGATCCATTATTTCGAGATTAGACATCGTATTAAGATCAGAATATGAAGTCCGCAAGCATGTCATGTTATTTAAGGCTGCATCGTTATGACTAAAAATAAGAAAAATAACAAAATCAGAAAGAATAATAGACGATGAAATTTTGATTTCATTTCATTGAATTTGAAGATAACAGGGGTTTTACATCAGAATTTAAAGACAATAAAATTAAAAACACTCGAGTTACACCTTGAAATAACTCGAAGTGCAGAAAGGACAACAAAACATGAACTACCAAGATTCCCGTCTGATTGGGAAGGGAGTAGCTTTCCAGTTCTGCAGTTTGGCATTCAGACCCATGTATTGCACCTATGCGGTGATTGAGCCTTCTCCTGGCTGAACCATGTGAGTCTCATATAACATTTGTCTCATGGCTCCGCAGATTTCTTCAATTTCTTCGGCCGTAAAGGCCTCCTCTTCTTCTTCAACGTACTGTGGTTTGATGAAGGACTCAGTGATGTGTGGGACTGGCTGAGGCAGGTCCCATCCATTATTTTTACGTTCGTTGGCCCATTTCACATCATCATCTGTGGCCTGGAAACCGATGCCAAAGAATTTTTCGGTGGCAGGCAGAGAGATTGGCTCGGTAATGCCTTGTGAGGATACCCCGAGCCCCTTTCTAGGTTTGTACCTGTGTTGGATCATGTCGGTAACGACCATGATTGATGCATTATATAAACAAGGATGTGGGCACGGAACACCTTCCTCGTGCTGATCAGCAAGCACAATCTCAAAGGCTTGGTAAACAATATGTTCGCTACCTTTTCTGCCCTCGAGGCAGGGGACAGAGGGATCCCTGTATATTGATTGTACGTCCTCTCCGTGGACCACTATCTTCTGATTCTCATGTTCAAGTTTGACCATCTGGTGGAGAGTAGATGACACTGCCCCAGCAGCGTGAATCCAAGGTCTTCCTAGCAGGAAGTTATAAGAGGTGTCCATATCCAGGATTTGGAAGGTTACCGTGAAATTCACTAGGCCAATCGTCATGACTATGTCAATTTTGCCAATGGTGTCCCTTTTGATATAGTCAAAGGCGCGGACACAAATGTTATTTGTCCTAATTCTCTCATTGTCGATTTCCATTCTTTGAAGCGTTGATAGGGGAAAATATCTACCCCGGATCCTCCGTCAAGCATAACTCTCTTCACATAATATCCTTCACTTTTAACTGTCAAGTGTAAGGCTTTGTTGTGAGCGGCCCCCTCAAGAGGTAGGTCATTTTGGTTGAAAGAAATTTTGTTTACTTCGAAGAAGCGCTCAGCCATTCTTTCTAACTGCTCGACTGAGGTGTCAACTGGTACATACGCTTCATTCAGCGTTTTTAGGAGTACTTTTTGATGCTCGTTTGAGCCCATCAACAGAGACAAAAGCGAAACTTGATCCGGGGTTTCCTGAGTTCTTCAACTGTGGCATGTTCAGACATTTTCATTTTCTTGAAGAACTCTTCAGCTTCTTCGACAGTGATGGGTTTTTTTAGGGGAAAGCGTTTATGCTTGGCTTTATTCAACTCCTCTGGGTTATGATATTTCCCAGTAGGTTTTTCTTCATTGACTTCCCCTCTGACCTCTTTCCCTTTGTATGTTACCAGTGTTTGATCATAATTCCAGGGGACAGTAGTTGTATTTTTTATCGGGATTTGCGGCTGACGGTTGATGATCATAGGTTCATTCAGCTTAGTAGGATGGCCAGATTTTTCACAATATATGTCCCCTTCGGCACATACACTCTCTGCGGCTTTGATTTCAGTTCTAATTTTCTGGGAGGTCTCAAGGCGAGTTGTCTGTTTCGCGGAGCCCTCGGAACATAAAGGACGGCTTCTTTATCTAGTGTCGTCTCTTTCTTTTCCTACTGGGCCTTTTCTTTATCCTGGCCAGGGGGCTTTGTTTTCTTTTCTTCTTTGGCCTTTTCTTTATCCTGGTCGGGGGACTTTGTTTTCTTTTCTGTATCCACAATGGCAATGATGGCTTTCAACGCCGGGTCAAATTCTTTACCTTCACAAATCATTCCAATGACGGGCCCGTTATTATGGGCTGGAAATGGATTATTTGTGACATTGGGGACCTCCTTGTCCCTTAGCACCACTTTTTTCTGCTCAATCAGATTTTCTACTGCTCTCTTGAGAGTCCAGCAGTCTTCAGTATCATGCCCCTCCGCTCCCGAGTGATAGGCATAACTGGTTCCTCGTCTGTATGATGCCGATTCTGGACTTTGTCGAGTTGGAGGTATGGGCTGTAGAAGTCCCATCTGAATCAGATTTGGCAATAAGCTTGATTATGACTCACCGATAGGAGTGAAAGTAGGTCTTCTTGGTGGTTCACGAGGGTAGGTATTGTATGGATAGTTGTTCTGAGGAGGGCATGGATTATATGGGGCTTGGTGAGGTTGGTTATTTCTAGGAGGTGGAGCTCTATTTTGGTTGTACTGATATGGCCGGGGTTGCGGCTGAGCGTTCATCACTGCATAAGGGAAAGGAGAAATGGCATAAGTTGCTTCATGATGAGGATAATAGTGTTGTGAAGCTCTGGGAAATGGTCCTGGATATTCCCGAGGTGGTCGAGAATTCCTAGGGACTGAAGCCATCATGGCTCCCTCCTCTTTCTTCTTTCTATTTGCCAGGCCTCCAGAGCCGCTTTGAATGGTTGGGAGGTGGCTCTCAAAGCAGATTGACTTAAAATACGGCCTGTTTTCAAGCCATTTTCTACCATCTCGCTAATTTTAATGGCCTCCGCGAACGGCTTGCCCATGGCGGACATCATATTCTGGAAATAATCGGCCTCTTGGGCTTGCAGGAAGATACTAATCATTTCAGTTTCCTCCATGGGAGGTTTTACTTGGGATGCATGTTCCCGCCATTTAATGGCATACTCCCGAAAGCTCTTGGAAGCTTTCTTTTTTAGACTAGACAGAGAATTTCTTTTCTGGGGCTATATCCACATTGTACTGAAATTGCCTTACGAATTCTCGAGCCAAATCATCCCATATATGCCAATGGGAGATATCCTGATCAATGTACCACTCTGAGGCGATACCCATAAGGCTTTCCCTGAAATAAGCCATCAGTGGCTCTTCTTTGCCTCATGCTCCTCTCAGTTGGTTGCAGTATCTCTTTAGGTGAGCGATCGAGTCTCCATGCCCGTCGTATTTTTCGAACTTTGGAGTTTTGAAACCCACAGGTAGATTCACATGAGGGAACATGCATAAATAAGCGTGTATGACACGCTCTTTTGGCCGCTTAGGCCCTGGATATTTTTCAAACTTTGCTCGATGCTCTTCATCTTTCGGGTTATCTCATCCTGTTCAGTATTTTTCAAGATCTTTTCTGGCTCCACAGGAGATTCAAATTGTGGGTATTGCGGGTAAGAATTCGGAGTGATCCGGGCAGTATCCAGCTGGAATGGAGGAGCTTGGAAAGTAAAATTCGGTGGCTCAAAACTCTATCGTGCCAGTGTTGGCTATGCTACACTGGTAGTTGGTGGCGCAGTAAATACCACAGAGGGTAATCCAGAAGATAGTGCCTGGGGGCGAACCTCAATAGGCATTCCGGTATAATTTGAGGCCATGGTTGGGAATCCAAATAGAATAAATGGGTTTGGCATTGAAATTGACACGTTGGTGGTCCCTCCGATTCTAGGAATCAGTTCAGGGAAACCGGGGATGGAGTTAGGCGGCTCCCTTCCGTTGGACCAAGCGTCCCACATCTCTAGCATACGACATTTTAGTCTTCTGTTTTCTTCGGCGACTACCGATTCTTCTAGAGGGATAACCGAAGTGGGGCCATCCTCTGGTTCAACAATAGATAGATGACTTTCTGATGTCATTGCGATACTTCCTTTGGATCTAGTGAAATAAGGATGTGTCGCCAGAATACCACCGTAAACCAACCACCTTAAAAACAGTAACCTTTCAAGAGTAAACAACAAATTGGTTAGTGGGAGATATTAACACATAGGGAATCACACGTTGGGATGCGATGCACCTAAACAGTTAAATGTTTTTCTAAAGTGTTTGCAACAACTGTGTGTTTCATCCCGACTTTAATATTCTCTCTCGTTTCTTTCTTTTTATTTGTTCTTTTATTCTTTTCTTTGAGGGCTATGATCGAATCCTATGTGGATTGCCTACGTATCATGACGCTGCATGAATCAGATCATTACGTAGTTCACGGAACAGGTAAATGTAAACAAAGGGCAATTTTCATTTCACTATTAAAGACAGTTGTTTTCATTACAAGTGATTTTGGAAACACGAAAGAAAAGTACAGACTCTAGACATAAAACAAAACAACTTAACATTTTTTTTTTAAAGCAATAAAAGTACAGACTTGAAAAAAAAACTAAACATCAATAATAAAGGAGAGCCTCTGATTGTCTTCTCGGGGCATGTGGGGCATTGGCGGGTCTCTGTGCCGGTCTCTGTGCAATATCCCCCTGAAGTCGGTCCAAGTCGTCCATTACTTGGTGGACAAAAGTCATCATGGTGGAAAATAACATTGAAGTGGTCATACTCTCGCACTCGTGGCTTTTCTGCACTATTTAGTTGGCTATTTCTTGGATTTTGTCCCTTATGATCCCCTTCTCTTGAAGTAAGCTCCCTATTTGATGCGCTCGGGCCTCTAATACCTGGGCATTTGCATTGTTCTACTCTTGTAATTCTTGCACCATTCCCTATAATTGGCCAATCTTCTCATAGCAATGCTTCCTTTCTGTTCTGAGATCTTTGGTCTGTTGGACCATTTCGTTCCCCATAGCAAATAATTTTTCTTTCAAGATGCCAATTTCTTTGCCATATTTTTTGTCGATCCTGTTCTTCTATTCCTTTTGCTAACTTCCTTTCGGCCTCTAACAGGTCTTTTTCAGCTTTGTTCAAATCGAAGGTATATTCATTAACCTTCAACCTCAGATTGTTAATGATTTTTTCATCTCTTTCACCCCTTACAAGTGTCTCGAGGGCTATTTTCAGATTCCGGACTTGGGCACGAAGCGCCTCATTTTCTCGAGTCATTTGTCGTTTTTCACCCTTGACTACCTGTGCCTGCAACTGATTATCAAACTCCATATTTCTTAATTTCTCTTTCAAAGCATGGATAGTGGCTTGATATGCTCTTTTCTTTTCGACCCAAGCTAGCCTTTCTTGAATTTTATCATCAAAAGATTGCACATGAGGCCTCTTGGAAGGACTTTCCAGCTCGGGTTCTGGTTCTTCAACAATGTAACTTATTTTCTCAAACCATGCTGCATATCCCGGATCCACTTCCCCTCTAGCAAGATTGGGCATCTGGGTATCTTCTTTCAAGTATCGACACCCATTCCAACTTTGTTGAATTAAGGCTTCAGGTAAGGAGGCCTCGGTGTGTAGCTCAATGACTTGGATGCTCAAATCCTCCTCTTCGGGTATCACTTGACAACGGCCCAATTGTCTCAGAACCCTTTGGGGTGCATATGGTTGGATACTTCTGAGACCCATCAACAGTAGATGATTCCTGGCAGCGGACATAAGTATGACTTCTCTGAGTGGGAGCCATCCCAAAGTCCATTCTATTTGGTTTGCTCGTAAAGACCTTAGATGATCAACCCAAGCCTCGACTCCTTCTGGAAAAGGGTAATCCTTCACTCTCTCTTCATAACCCTCGATGAAGCTGGCTTTGTCGGTACCATAGCTCATGATTTTTGGATGGGGACGAAGATGTTCAACAACCCACATCTGGAGAATGATATTTCAACCTTCAAAAAATGTTTTTCCCGACTTGCATTCAGTCAAAGCCCGGAAAATGTCAGATAATATGAGTGGAGCCAGAGTATGATCTTTCTTTTCGGTCAAGACCTAGGCGATTTTGGCCACCCGAACGTCAATAGTCCCTTCGGAATTAGGAAAGACCATAACACCCAGAAATGCTATGATAAAGGCAAACCGGCGATGGATTCTCCAAGTATCCTTATCATGTTTGTTAGTCAAGCCTTTTTCATGTATTTCAAATCCGTCTGAGAAACCGTATCTGGAATATAGGAAATATAATGAACAACACCCATTGGATACTCGGCCTTTTCTGAGTTTCCGGCTAACGGAAAGGACCTCAAAGAAACGGCGTACTGACATAGGTCTTGGAAAGATAATTTTTTGATTCCTTAAGTCTCGACCAAACCCGCATATCCGGCGACCTCTTCTAAGGTTGGAGTGAGCTCAAAATCTGAAAAGCGAAACACGTTGTGGGCCGGATCCCAAAAGGTTACCAAAGATTCAATCAAGTCATTTCGGGTTTTGAATTTCATAAGATCAACGAGAGATCCCAATTGTTCGCCGACCCATTATTTGCCATCTTTATCTAAATCGTGCCACCACATTTGGAGTTGTAGGGGAACCTCTTCTACGGTGTTTAGCTGCGGAGTTTGGATAGTGTTCATTTTGCACCTGTGAGCAAACATGGTTAGGATTACCTCTGATTTGGACACAAAGACCCATTTTTGATTTTTAAAAGACAAACTCTCCTAAAGTGGCTATTTGTGCAAATTTGACCAAAGCGGTCATTTTTGCAAAGAATGGACCCTTCTTACTTTGAGAAAAGTTTCGACTTTCGAGGCCAAACAAACTTTTCGGAAAAAGTGACAGACAAATTCGTTCTTGAACGAGAAATAGACCTTCAACAATGTAAAATGTTCTAAGGCTTATTTTGGCAAAAACGGTGCAAGACTTTAACCGAAACTTGTCAGTTTTATTCTTACTGACGGACATTTTTTTTTTTTGAAAAGTGGGGGTCGGCACCGATGAGGTTTGCCTACATATCTCATATCCGATGAGAATCAGACCCACGTAGTTCGGCCATAACTAAAGAAAAATGTTTTTGACTTATCTTGAAATTCTTTTGAAATTTGCAACTATTTTGAAATTCTATTTCTCCTCATCTTCAATTATTTTGAAATCCTTCTTTTTCCGAAAAATTTTGACAGAGTTCCGAGGTATCTTTCAAATATCAGATATTTTCAACATTGGTGAAATTCTATTTCTCCTCACTCTTGTTTTTTCAATTGTTTTTCTCTCTTTCTTTAGCCGGTCAACAACAAATCGAGACAAATAATGCACATTTAGCAAGTAGGATGTATCAGGATGGTCTTTTTGTTTCGGGTACATCTGTCCTAGAACCCAACCCCTATGTTGAGTCCCCTAAGTCAAAATGCACATGATGCAGATAATCGTTCCTATTAGGGATCCGGCATGAGGTTTTGTCATTCTAGGGTTTAAACCTAGGGTTTTGTTCTAGACCTTAGCTACCTAAGCGGACAACTCGAGTCGGGGTGGGAGCGACGTACCGTAGCACGAAAGGCTATTTGGCCTAGTGGCTAGTCCATCCCCGTATTTCTTACTTGGTATGACCTCTAACAGAAAGGTGGGTCACGCGAACGTGTGCACCAATTTTAGAAGACTCGGAAGGGAGGCGTAAGAAGACAGTTTAAATACAGTTCAAATAAATATCAAAGCGATAAATAAATAACATTTAGCACATTTGAGCGCACAAAACACAGTAATATCACAATTAAACAAAGCCAAGTAACATTGATCACGCTCAACTATGTCTTCTATAAAGACTAAACGGGCGTTGCAAATATAAATC